>JAKZJZ010001577.1:0-26518 GCA_022702705.1 Papilionanthe hookeriana x Papilionanthe teres | reverse complement strand
AAATTTTAATTAATTTCTACGGCAACAGTGCCAAAAACTTGATCCCTGACGAATATTTATGCTTAAGGTTTAGATAGTAAATTTATGATTTATAATATGGGATACTACGCAAATATACGTATCGTTTATCAAGTAATATAGGACTTTTTTATTAAGCCCCGAGATATCAAACCCACAGAGAAATATCTAAAACTTTAAAGAAATAAGAAAAATAACTTTTTACTTCTTCAATTGATTTTTATAAGTATGTTTTAAGGTACAAATTTTGAAAAGTTGTTTTTGATATTTTAAATAAAAAGTTAAGCTAGAAATTAAAATTATCAATGCTCTAAACATGATATAAAAGCTATAAGAATCAAATATCTTTTTCCTTTTGCAATGAATGAGTAATAATTATGGATGTTTGTGTTCTGGAAGTATTTAAATGTATTGTGCCAAATAGGAGAAATTATATTCTTTACCCTTACTTGGTTCTAAAAGAAAATCAGTTAATTTGAAATTTTGTAGATGGGTTAGGCAGGGAAGATACCAGCTCTCACTCTAGAGTTCCCTCTATTCCCTCCTACTGGGAGCTAACATCTCACAAGAAAATTTAAAATAACAAACCAAATTAAGGGGCTTTAGCCTGTCACTCTAAAGTGCTCTAATTTTACTCCCCAATAAAGCTTATCTCCCTAAATATTTGCATTCAATCATATGGACTACAATTATCACCCATATAATTGCATGTAATTCTTTCCGATTGTTGTTTAAGACAATACCGCATTGGATTTTACATAATCTCACAAAAAATTTTAACATCTTAATTGGCCACATCAAGAAGTAAATTAAGTACAAGGAATTGAATCATCACAATTTCTTTCAGCATTAAATACTTATACTTTCCACAACATGCTTCCATAATTTACTTACTTCGTCATCTAAGAAAGAAAAAGATAAAGTAAACTACTCAGATTTTATGAAGAAAACACAAACACAACTTGATTTGAAAGCATAAACCATAATGAAAACACAACAAATCTTACTTAAAAATAAAGTGTAAAAATAAAGATAAATACTTATCTGAAAATCCTCTCCACAAGACTCTGGAAGTTCCTTTTAAATTTTGCTTTCCACAATACAACTCTAAAAAGGTTAGCGCCCAACTCTGATGACTCAAATAAAAACTTTAGACTTCAATAAAAGCTAGATACAATGATGAAAGAAAATTGGTGAGAAGAAGGCTTCACACCAACCCTTTTTCCCTTTTTACTCTCTACTCTCTACTAAAAACTATAGAACTACACTAAGAAACTCCCTAAAAATAGAAGAACTCCAAAATCCCTAACTCTTAACACACTTTCAACACACACACACACACACACACACACGCAAATTATGAGGCTTCATTTTTATTTTTTCCAAAAGGTGTCATGGTGTCTTTTCAAATCATGTCCAGATTCAATGTATCCACCAAAAGATGTATCCCTTCAATCACATTTGCCGCCCAAAGTAATTTAAAGAAGTCACCACCAAAAGTTACTTCAAACAGCCCTTCAAAATAGCGCCAAATTTAATTAAAATTTGATTTTTAATTGTGGCGCTTAAGCGCCGGAACTTTGGCACTTAGGCGCTAGAGGCCAAATTTTTCAAACTTCATAATTTTGCTCCAAATTTGATCATTTTTTGTTCCTTTCATCATAATTAATCATTTTCATCATACCTACAAGAAAAACATAAAATACCTTCCATTAAAGTACAATATCATCAAAAATATGTATAAAAATGTGCATAAAAACACTATATATTATAGGTGTATTAATCTCTGATTACACTGGATTTAAACAAGCCTCCTTGACAATCAATTATCTTGGGGTACAACTTCTTAAGGGTAGAACTAAACAAACTCAGTTCAATGAGGTGGTGGACAAGTTCAAAAACCAACTTCAATGCTAGACCAACTCTTTCCTTTCAAATGAGGGCAACATCACTTTGTTAAAGAGCATATTGACTGCTATTCCTTCTTATGTTTTACAAATGTTGACTATGAAGAAAACCACCCACACTCTCCTTGGTAGAATTTTCAACAATTTCTTGTGGGCTAGACAGAAGAAGCAGTTCCATTGGCTCCCTAGGTAGAAACTTTGCAAGCCCCATTTTGCTGGGGTTCCGGGGTTTAAAAGCTTCCCACATCTGAGCCATGTTAACCTTTGTAAATTGTGGATCCATTTTAGAGCCCAGGATAGTCTTTGGGCTCTTTTCTTGAAAGAGAAGTATTACAGGTCCATCCATCCTCATTCTGTCACTCCTAAGCTGGGGGATTCTATACTGTGGTCTAAATTGCTGACAATCAGAGATTCTGCTGAGGAACTCTATATTTGGGAATTGGGGGAGGGCCAGGTTGATTTATAGTTGGACAAATGGCTGTGGGATGGGGAGGCGCTGGTGTCAAGCCAGCCCCATCCCATCTCCCTTTGCTCAATCAATAATTACTGGATTTATAATCAGTGGAATTGCATATTATTAAGCACTTTTCTGAACAACGAACAAGTTAATTTGGTGCAGAAAACCCCAATCAGCTCTGGTCAAAAAGACAAGATTATCACTAGAAAAGGCAATTCCCAAAAGCTGTCATCCTTCATATATGAGAGGGTGACTAGCTGGTCTCATACTGGTTGGGGTAGTCTCATTTAGGGGAGGCTTCTATCCCCATCAATGTCTTTCTTCAGTTGGAGACTTTGGCTTAAGCTTCTCCCAGCAATCTGTCGGCGAATTTTTAATTTAATTAAAATAAATAATTTGAAAAGTAGTATTTGATTTTGAAAATAATTTTAAATTTGAAGGTTTTAAGATATGAGATTAAGCCGAGCCTCGCATCCCAAATAGTTTATATAAACGAGCACCGCACCACGAGCCGTGTATCTATCCACTAAGGATAGACACAGCTTTGCTTGATGGTGGGGCTTGATTAAATAAACTAGAAGATTAGTGACATCAGTTTGGTACGCGAACCAATTTTATAAGCCAAACAAGTTTCCCTTGCTTAATATGAAAACATTAAACGGGGTTTATATTACACAGGTTCTTTAAAATTCCCTATAAGGGCAAGCCACTATAGTTAATTACATCTTAAGTGACGGGAATCACCTAAGAAAACTCTCGATAATAACTAGATAATTACTGCTCTCGAGAATTTGAAGTTTAAGGTTTTCGAAGATTGAATTTTGGAATTTCGATAGGGAATGGATCAAATTTTGGAACATTTTGTTTTGTGAATCCAAAGGAAGAGAGGTAGGAGAAATCAACTGATTCGAAGTGAACTTCGATAATTTCCGACTATCTATTGTTTGGCTTGAATTTAGGAAAGTCTAATGTTTATTTGATATTTCGATCTTGCGATTTTAATTAATTAGGGCTTATATTTGTATGATAAAATCAAACAAATAGCACTAGAAGATGTGAGGGTTTATTGTCGTATCGGACGACTACCTCGGAATCCTAAGGCCAGGTTAGGGCTTAATTTGCAATGCGAAATGCCTAACGAAGAGTTGAGGATTTATGTTGCACTAGGCGAAGCTACCTCGAAGTCCTATGGCTTGGTTGTTTAATTCTAGAAAAGTTTTCTTGAAGTAGGTTCAAGTTTCTTGCGACGACGATGGCCAGTCTTTGCCTGCCATGCTCCGAGCTCACTGGTTGTTGCGGAGGTTTAGTTTTAGAAATCATAAATCGGGGAGTTGAGAAAAGTGTTTTGGTTTAGAGAAAATCTTAATTTCCGAGGTGTTTTTTATGTTTTATTTAAAACAAATCTTAAAGTTGATTATAACGACACCGGTTAAGATCCCGCGGTTCCATCCTTCAGGCATCATTATTTTTATCGGATTCACTTAGTCCGGATGAATTTGCTAAACTCAGCTGAATGAGTTCCACACTTTCATTTAGGCCGTGGGAAATCCAGTTAGCAACACGTAGGTTACATCATCAGAGGTATTCCGATCATCCAACGGGACGTTTTAATTTAGTTGTAATTGTAGTTTTGTGTTACGTTTGTGATTAAATTTTGAGTTGTTTTATATTTTGGAATGTTGTGGCGGTGAATTTTATCTTGCGATGACTTTTAACTTAATTTTGGTTTCGGTTTTAGGGGCTATCCTAAAGGTGTGGGTTTTCATGCAACAGTTGTTTTATCATGCGAGAAAAATAAACGCGATTGCAATAAAGTAAATTGCGATAATGTAAATTCTTTGGAAAATAAATTGCGGGAAAGTAAATTGCAATAATACAAATGCGTACTGGAGGGTCTTCCAGTCATCCCAACTGCACTTAAAACACAATTAGCATATTTAAGCGAGTTCTAGGTAAAGCTAAGGGAAAGGTTATGGTTTTCTACCAAATTCCTAATCATATAGCTAGTCGTTTCCTATGACGTCTAGGTTCTTTGTGTTTTGGTTTAAGGACGATTTTCTTCATCGAAGGACAATTAAGTCGATTGTTCTTATAAATATCTTATCATATTGAGGAAGTGCTTAAGAAGAATCTTAAACATCTTTTCGATATTTCTAGGATTGTTTTAAGTCGAATGAATTTAATTATATAAATGAATCGATCGTCAGAGGTTTTCGAAGTCTTGTTAACTTGCTCGAGTGAACTAGGACATTTGAATATCCTATGAGTGAGATAACATTTCATTTGATGTTCCATTTAGGAGTTATAATAATCAAAGCTTTCGAGGGTAAATTAGTATTGAATGATTTGGTTTAAGTTAAAGGGTTTAAATTTGGAATAGTGTTCAAGTTGTTTTTAAATTTATTTTGAATTCTTTATGTCTTAGGTGATGTTATATTTAATTTAACTTAATTTAATTGAGTTTTAATTTAGTTTAACATAGTTTAATTTAATTTGATTTGGTGTTTAATTAATTTGATTTGATTTAACTTTAATTTAATTTGATTTAATTTAATTTAATTTAATTTAATTATTTAATTTAATTTAATTTAATTTAATTTAATTTAATTTAATTTGATTAATTTTTTAATTTAATTTAATTTAATTTAATTATTTAATTAATTTAATTAATTTAATTTAATTTAATTTAATTTAATTTAGTTTAATTTAATTTAATTTGATTTAATTTAATTTAATTTAATTTTAATTTAATTTAATTTTAATTTAATTTAATTTAATTTAATTTAATTTAATTTAATTTAATTTATCTTTAATTTACTTTATTTTTAATTTTAATTGAAATTTTAAAGAGTTTAATAATTTAATTAAGTCTTTTAATATTTTAAATTTGAGTTATCATTTTAATTAAAAATTGAGTATTAATGATATAATTAGTTTAGGGATTTTTAAATTAAAGAATAAATCTCTTCCTAATAAATATCCCTTATTTTAATAATTCCGATTTATTATTCCTCAAATTTAATCTATTATTTAATTAAAGTTTAATCATTTTAAAATTATTTAATGGATTTCTACCCTTTAATTATTTAAATTTCAATCATCCAAATCAGATTAAGATCAAATATTTTACTTGTTGATTTTTATTATTAAACCTAAAGTTTTAATTAAGGGTTAAAAGTTTAATTACCATTTTACCCTTTAAGCTTAATAATTTCATAACTCACTAAATTGAACCCAAATGAACTTGAAATTTTTATGTGACTTCACTCATATGTCAATAAAGACATGAGAGGAGAAAATGTGATTTTTCTGTATTTAATTTATTTATATAATTATTTTTGGTGGAAAATAGAGATTTTCGAGGAAAATTTAATAACATGACCAAGGGAAAGTTTCTGTCCTTAAGAAAATTAGGGGACATTCCTAATGACCAGAGAAGCACTTGGACCAATTTTGGTGATTTTTTGAATTATATTATTTTTATTATAATTATTTTGAGTTTTGGAGTGTTAATTAATTTAAAAATAAAATAAATGTTGAAAAATGGATTTTATATTTTTCAAAAATCTCTCTGATACCAAGGAAACCAGAGAAGCAAATTTTGCAATTTTCTGATTTTTTATGATTTATTGTAATTATTTTAGTGAAAATGCTAGAAAATACATTTTTTTTTAATTTTAAAATTACCCTAGGGCTTTAAAATTTAATATCTCACTAAATAGATTTAGGAAAAATATGGGGTTTGTTCCTAAGTGATTAAAATTCAAAATGTGACATTTTGGTGAATTTTATTATTTTTGTGATTTTTATTATTTTTTAATTATTAAAATATTAAAATATTATTAAAAATCAACTTTTTCAGAAAATTGAAATTTTAATTTTCTTAGGTTCCCCTGATATCGGAGAGGCTCAAAACCAATTTAGTGAATTTTTGAAAAGTATTTTAAAAGTTATGAATTTTTAAAGTTTAAAATGGCTAAGTGACTTAATCGACCCGATTAGTGGGGTTAACCAAGTCGATTGACCTCGAATTTTTATGGTGGATTCCTACTGATCCTAAAGGTCGGTGGAGAATTGATTTCAAGTCAATTTGATGCACTGGTTAATTCTAATTAATTAAAGACCTATTTTGGGTGTTTAAGCCGATTAGGGTTGTTTTAAATGAACTAAGTCAAAACTTATTTTTCTAGGGTTCTCTGGTCATAAGGAACATCACCAAATTTTCCTAGAATTTATTTCACAACATCTTATTCTTTGGAATTAAAATACTCGAAAACGGTGACACGAACTTGAAAAATCAAGAACTCTTCATAGGGATGGTCTGCGACTTTGGAAAATTCGGGGAATGTTCCCGAATTCGGAGGCTTGAAAGCCACATGGTCTCATGCCATGGTGAATTGTATGCATGCATGGAGAATTAAAACAATGCGAGAGAGTAAATAAATTATAAAAAATAAAATATTTGATGAAATTAAGTGATTTCTTTTCCACATTATTCTCCTCTCTTCAACGAGCGAGAGGGTATTTTTATTTTATTTTTGTGATTTTCCTACACGGAGATATGAATTTTTGAAGTTTAGGGAATTAAATAAATAAGAAAATACCACTATTTATCTATTTATCCACGCGGCGCCGCGTCGGCCTCGGCGACTCCGAACGCACACGCGTCGCGCTCCCGTTCGACGCCGCCACACGAGTCGGCGGCCGGGCCCCGCGGTTCTCGTGCCGTCTCTGGTCCGACGCGATCACTGGCCGTCCGTGCGCGCGTGTATCGAATGGACGGCATCCGTTCATCGTCCCGAGTGTTCTCGCTGAGAGCCGTCCACACTAAATCCACAAGATCTCACTCGATTCTCGATGGATTTTTACGTTCTTATACTACTATGGATTCGTCTTGAAGAGACGAACACATCTATACGGCTAACATGCATTGAAACTAAGGCATTTGAAATGGAGAATCTCCGGAAGCTCGGGATGGAGAGTTAACTCATACCTTAGCTCGGAGAAGTGTGGCTTGATACGAGAGTTGTTGCACCTTCGATTGGGTCCCGGTGAGCTCCGGATGAAGTCTCTGAGTGCAGGGAATTGTACGGATATGATTTCGACCAAGCCCGATCACAAAGCTTGGAGAGTTGGAGCAAGCTGGGTGGCACTGGAGATGGGGCTTTTGATGGTGGACACCTTCCCTTGGTGCAGTGAAGGTGTAGAGCCAATCGATTTGGGAATTGGCTCAGCTTGTGGAGAAGTGTCATGGTTTTGGGTGGAATTTCGACTGCGAAATTGAGCTTACGAGAGGAGAAATGGCGGGGGATCTCCTTTGGGGATCAAGTGCTCTAAGAGTGGAGAAGGGTGCGGAACAATTTTGGCGAGTTTTGGCGAGGTTTGTGCTTGGCTCTCCTCATGGCCGAGAGGGGTGGAGTTTAAATAGGAGAGGGTGGAGGGCCTCCCGGGGAGAGTTAGGGCTTGGGATCGAGTTGCTGCGGTGAGGAGAAGATCGGCCATGGTGACCACTAGGGATGGGGCGGCTCGGCGAGTGAGAATTTCGATGTTGGCTCACATGTGAGCTCTCGGCCATGGTGTTTTCCGGCGGCACGGTGGCCGGCCGGCCGAGCATGGGTCACCCTCGGGGTCGGGTGGGTCGGGGGCTGGAGGTTTGTGCGATCGATTGGCAATTGCCATGTGTAAAGGAGTTGGATTGAAATGGAATGGGGGATGAGCTTATTTTGGGTCCAAATGGGTCAACCCACCTTTTGGGCTTGGTTCACCTCCCCATGGCACTGATTTTGGGCTGAGAGGATCGGTTGGGTCGGCGAGAGAGAGTGGTGTGGTCTCTATCCAGCGATGAGGTGGCTAAACATGGTTTAGTGTGTGACATGCTTAAGGTAAAAAGGCTTAATGAAAGATTAGGAAAGGAGCCCCTCCTTTTACCATTAATGGCATGGTCGCATGTCGAGCCTCCCATGGCTTCATGTGGCTTGTCGATGGCTTGCATGGCTTGTCTTTGGCTTGGGGAAAGTTGAGTCGATTTCATAAAAATGGGTTTTAAGAAATTTTTGGTAATTTGATGGGAATTTGGATGAAGCTTCATTTGGAATAATTCAATGATGATTTTAGGACTTAGGTAATGGATTTAATTAAATGGATGACAAATGGAGATGTCATGTGGGCTTTAGGGTAGATTTGGGCTTTTGAATTTTGAAGGAAATGGGCTTTTAGAAGGGTTTAAGGGAAGTGGGCTTTTAAGTTTATGAATGTGTTCATGGATGAAAATTTTTGTAAAAGGTTGGGCCAAATAATTGTTGGGTTTAGCTCATGGATGTGTCATGAGTAACTTGAAGCAAATTTGGGGTAGTTTGGGCTTGAATTGGGTTGGATTTGGATTCTTTTGGTGAATGGGCCGATATAGGTCCAAGTGGGCCGAGTTGGGCCAATGTTGGGCTAGGGTTGAAATTGATGTAGAATTATTGTTGAGAAGTGTTTATGGGAGTGTTTCAAAGAGGTTTTGACTTTGGTTGGGCTTTGATTTTTGGGGTTTGGGTTCATTTGGGTTAGGTTTGGGCTTAGGTCGAAAAATGGGCCTTAAGGTCGAAAAGTGGAATTGGATCCAAATGTCAATCAAATTGGACTTGGATTTGGTCTAGATTGGTATTGGGGATGTTGAATTGAAGTTTAGAATTGAATTGGACCAAAATTGGGGTCGATTGGGTAGGTTTGGTTTGACATTGGGTTCACTTTGGATTAAAATGGGTCGAATTGGGGGTTTTGACAAAAGTAGGGTAAATTGACAAAATTGGCCCATGGTGTAGTTGGACAAAATGAAATTGGGAATATTTGGGATTTTCTGGAATTTTCTGGGAATTTTTTGAATTTTTGGATTTTTAGGCCAGAAGGGTATTTTGGGTTATTTGGAGGGTATTGGGGGGTATTTTTGGAATCTTTGGTATTTTTGGGTATGGATGATCAATTTGAGTGATGTGGAGATGTTTGGGATTGATTTTGGAAAATTTTGGGTAATTTGGAAATTTTGCAAAAATTTGGGTAATTTGAGGTTTTGGGTAGGTTTAGTAGGTGTAGGGTCTCGGGGGTCAAAAATTGAAAATTTGGGAAATTGAAGATTGGGTGAATTTAGGTGGAAAGAAATCATTTTGGTTGAGCCATGAAGCCATCTCAAGCCCATATGAGCCATGAGAGGACTCATTTGAGGCATTCATCTATGTTGTTCTACACTCTCTTGCGAGGGCTTAGGGGTTAAGGACCATCCATGTGAATCACCTACATGAGTCGGGAGGTTAAGTTGGGTATGGGTGTGGTTTTAGGAAGTGTGTGGAAATGTAGTGTGTAAGTGTAGTGTAAGTCGGCCCTTCACCGGACCGGGCCACGGGGGCGATCCTGGGCCGAAGAGTCTATAGGAACTCATCCTTTAAACTTCCGCATTTGATTTCGACCCTCTAGGTGATTAGGGGTCTATGGTCGAGTTTGTGGAGTTTGTAGGGAGTTTAGAAGTGGTTTGAATTTCTAAAAGGCGGGTCCCGATTCTAGTCCTCTAAGATAGTCGAAGGAAAAGCTAAGGCTAGATCCTGAAATCTTAAAGAGAGAAGAGAAGACCTCATCGAAAATGAGGTCGACAAATGGACCCCCGATAGGTGTGGTGAGTGACGGAGCACACCGCGCGTATTGGTGTTGACGCGAGCGATCAACAAAACCAACACGAACGTCCGAGTGACAAACTTAGGACAAGCGAAAAGAATTTCGTTGGGGAGTATCGGGTATGTTCCCAAGCTGGAGATACTGAACTCTCGGCAGGGAAAGGAAAGGAGGTGAATCCCAAATCACATGACACAGGAGAATTTCGATTTAGATTTTATTTTGTTTTAGATTTATGTTTTGATGTGTGAGTTTAGATTTGACTTGGAGTGTTTTTTTTTTTTTTTTTTTAGATTGAAGTTTGTCAAAATTGATTTGAAGGATTTGATTTGAAATTAAAATTGGAGTTATTAGGTTTTAGATGTAACATATCCAACCACGAAAGAAAATTGAATTGATTAGATTTAATCGTTGCAATGAGAAGAGATCTCGGAGCAAAGCGGTGTTGGATGTAAAATCCTTAACCTCGAGAGTTTGATTTTGATGTATTTCATTGCGATAGGGAAATGATCCTAAAGCGATGCGGTCTCGGATGTAAAATCCTTAACCCGGGAATTCGATTTGATGTATTTCGGTGCGATAGGGAAAGAATCCTAAAGCGGTGCGGTCTTGGATGTAAAATCCTTGACCCAAAAGTTTGAATTTGATGTATTTCGGTGCGATAGGAAAAGAATCCTAAAGCGGTGCGGTCTTGGATGTAAAATCCTCGACCCAAAGGTTTGAATTTGATGTATTTCGGTGCGATAGGAAAAGAATCCTAAAGCGGTGCGGTCTTGGATGTAAAATCCTCGACCCGAAAGGTTTGAATTTGATGTATTTCGGTGCGATAGGAAAAGGATCCTAAAGCGGTGCGATCTTGGATGTAAAATCCTCGACCCGAAAGGTTTGAATTTGATGTATTTCGGTGCGATAGGGAAAGAATCCTAAAGCGGTGCGGTCTTGGATGTAAAATCCTCGACCCAAAAGGTTTGAATTGATGTATTTCGGTGCGGTAGGGAAAGAATCCTAAAGCGGTGCGGTCTTGGATGTAAAATCCTCGACCCAAAAGAGTTTGATTTGATGTATTTCGGTGCGATAGGAAAAGGATCCTAAAGCGGTGCGGTCTTGGATGTAAAATCCTCGACCCGAAAAGAGTTTGATTTGATGTATTTCGGTGCGATAGGAAAAGGATCCTAAAGCGAGTGCGGTCTTGGATGTAAAATCCTCGACCCAAAGAGTTTGAATTTGATGTATTTCGGTGCGATAGGAAAAGAATCCTAAAGCGGTGCGGTCTTGGATGTAAAATCCTCGACCCAAAAGAGTTTGAATTTGATGTATTTCGGTGCGATAGGAAAAGAATCCTAAAGCGGTGCGGTCTTGGATGTAAAATCCTCGACCAAAAGTTTGAATTTGATGTATTTCGGTGCGATAGGAAAAGAATCCTAAAGCGGTGCGGTCTTGGATGTAAAATCCTCGACCCGAAAGTTTGAATTTTGATGTACTTCGGTGCGATAGGAAAAGAATCCTAAAGCGGTGCGGTCTTGGATGTGAAATCCTCGACCCAAAAGTTTGAATTTGATGTTTGATTCGAGATGCGGAAGAAATTGAATTTGAATTTGATTGAGACTTGAAGCTGGAAAGATTGAATTCGGAATTTTGGAAATTTGGAAGGATGAGTTTGAACTCGATTGAAATTTGATTTAAGATTTGATTTGAAATTTGGACGATCGAGTTTGAAACTTGATCGAGATTGGATTTGGAATTTGATTGAGGATTTGATTTGAAATTTGTAAAGATGAAATTTGATTTTGAAGTTTGGAAGGATGGAATTTGAGATTTGTGTTGATTTCGTTTATCTTTTAATGGTTCAAATTTTATTTTATTGTTTATTTAATGTTCATGTGAACTTAGTGTTTGTCATTTTTAAGATTTAAGGAAAGTTTTCTTTTATTCTCTTTTTTTTATTTCTTTTACGTTCTTTGTTCGAAGTTCATTTAACTTTAATGGCGTTTCCTAATCAATTTGCACAAAAGAGGTGAAGGCCAAAAACGTGACATGGTCACTTTCATTCCGATCATGTTGAAAATACGTCATACAGACTCGATACGGAATACATTTCATACAATCCATGTAGACTCGAAACGGATTGTGTATGATCTTTGTTGATTCATCCGAAGAAGCATACGTCGAAAAATCCATGTACGAATAGTGAGGTACATGGTCGATAACATCACCTTCCAAGCCATCCTTAGCGAGGATGCGAGTGGATGTACGTTGGAGGTGTGATATTTCCCATGTAACTCGCGGCTCGTAAGGCGGGAGGTTCTCTGGCTGCGGGTACGGTTGGAAATGGTAAGGTATTTTCTTGTCGTCCATCCTCACGAAAGTAAGCGAGATTCGCTCCACTGGCACCCACAGTATGCGATGCTTTGCGATATACGCTCCGTTACCTTGCGGTATCATGACGGAACCCACGGTAAAGGTATCTTCTTGCGCCCTTGGAACTCACCGGGCACTGTTATCCGGAGGTCGGATCCGAACATGATGTTACACTCATTCAGAAAGAGACCGTGCGAAAGGTCGACGAAGTCGTGGTGATCGATATGTGGGGGTATGCGGTCACCTGTTTGTAGATGTTGATGATGCGGTATGTGGGTATGCAATCTGCTGGCGGTACCCTCCATGTTATCGATCTTTTTACCATTCTCTTGATAACTAATGGCATCGGATCCACTTGCCCATGACGGAGTATCCCGGTGGGTTTCCCTTCTGTCTTCGACAAAGTTGTAGCGGCATCCACATTGTATTGTGATTCTTCCTTTCCACGGCATCCATCTCCGGGGTTCGAGTATGTGTTTTCCCTCGGGCGGCTGCTCGGCCCATTCTCTTCGAATCTCGGATACAATCCACGATTTCTTGTTGTTCATATTACGAGAATACGTCGGTGTGTAGCTCGAGGCCTTCAGTATGTTGATTCTTCTTCCTTTAATTCTCTCGAAGTATTCGAAAGTTTTCTTTTCAACATTCGCATCCTCTCCGGCTCGTATTCGGAATGATGCGAGATGGCGAGGCCTTGTGACATATTGTGGGATATATGGTTCAATCCCTTCACGTTCCCCTGCATACCTCGGCTCCTCGGGGATGATGTACGTCGGGACATCCCCGGGGTTGCTGCTACGACAAGGTCATGCATTGCTTGGTGGTTCTATCCGGTGGCGTGGTAGCCTTCTTCCTTCGATCTTCGGAGATTTCCACAGTTCTTCTGTTATTCTAGGAGGTGGCCTCCTTTCTTCGAGTTCTGGTGAGCCGGTGTCCTTGAAGTGTATGTCTTGGCATTAGCAATTGTCTCGTCGCGGCTGGTCGCGGCTAGTTTTGTTAACATTTTACGGATGCGGCGATTCTTATTTCTTCGTTGCGTGGGCTGTGAGAGTAGCTCTCCGAACTTCTTGAATCTCGCGGGCGCGGCGGCGACAAGCACTGCCCTCCAGTTGTAGCGACTACGGACTTCATTTTCTTGTCTTCTTCGGTGTTTGCTTTTCTTTTCTTGTTGTTGGATTGGTGGCTTGGGCCACCCACTTTCATCACTTGTACTGTCGGGCGGTTCTTCTCGGTTAGCTTGGGACCCGGTCACTTTCCTCGTCTTGTAGGCTGCTTGGTGCGAAATGCGAGTCGATCTCGATTATCGCTCCATCTTTCACCCTCTTTTCATCGAGTGCGAGGCTTACGCCATTCTTAAAGTTCAAGACCAACCGCTCGTTCGACATTTCCTGCGAAAAGACAAGGAAAAGGATCGAGAGGCTATCTTAAGAACAAGAACATTAAGAAAATGTTTATTAAAGATACATTTTTTATTATTCTTATATTTTGAAATTTAACGGGAATGAAGTAGGATAAAATGAGGGAAGAGATTTTGATTTGAAAAAGGAAACAAGGAAAACTTAATTATCATGATTTTATTTATCTTAGCACATTTTATTATTTTTGGGTTCGGACCCGATCACAAGTAATTACTTCGCCGTGTTTCTTAGGGATGAAGAATTCATTCCTTCGAAACATCGGGTAGCGTAATACTTTTCAAGTATCGTCGCGTTGATCGGAAGCATATGTCGTTCTCCACGGCAATTCACTAGGCTGGTAGGAGCCTCACGAGTATCTTGCTTGACCACGAAACGGTCCTTCCCGAGTGGGTTCGAATTTTCCTCTTATCTTGCGGTGTGCGAGAATAGGTCTCTTGAGAACGAGAACTAAGTCACCAACTTTGAAGGTTCTTGGGCGGACCGGTTTGTCATGGGCTTGAACCATCTTAGCTTGGTATAGTTCTAAATTCATGTTGTCTTTGCAAGTCTTTTCCCTTCCGAAGCTTTCTAATTCTTCGAGTCGTAGTACGGCGTTTTCTTCGTCGTGATCTTGTTTGCAAGCTGCAATTACGAGTGAAGGAAGGCTGAACCTCTAAAGGTAACACTTGCCTCGGACCCATACACCGGAGCGTAAGGTGTAGCTTGAGTAGGAGTTACGAAGGTTGTCCGGTAGGCCCATAAGGCTTCTAACAATTTCTCGTGCCAATTTCTCTTATTATCGTCCGAGGTTTTCTTTAAGATTTGAACGAGAGTTTTATTAAAAGCCTCGGCGAGGCCGTTTGCTCTTGGGTAGTAAATTGTTGAGTATCGCCGGTCGATTCCGTGTCTCTCGACAAAATTGTTGATTTGTGTGCTTCGAATGCTGACCCATTATACGAGATGATCTGCGCGGCACTCCGAAACGGTAGACGACTTGGTTTTTGAAAAGCTGCAGCACGTGGTGTGCTTTCACTTCTCTAAGTGGAGCTAGCACGCACTTGGAAAAGTAATGCTGTAGCCGCAAGAATGAAACGATGTCCTTTTGAAGATGGTGGTTCTATCGGACCCGCTATATACGTGCCCCTGACATTCGAATGGCCGCGACGCAGTTGTCGGGTGTAGCACATTTGGAGGTTGGTGTAGAACCACTCCGTGCACTTGGCATTGGTGACGGCTCTTGGCGATTTTCATGCGGTCGGTCATCATCGAGGGCCGGTAGTACCCTAGTCTTTTAATTTTCATTTTCATCTTTGGACCCGGTGAGTGAGCGCCGCGAGTCCGAATGCACCTCTTTAACAATTTCGCGGGCCTCGGACCCGCTTAGGCACCTTAGCCGCATTTGATCGAAAAGACCTTACGTATAATGTGTTGTTTATTAATGCGTAAGACGGAGTTCTTTTCTTGATCGATGGGCAGCGACCTATCGTCCGGTAGCTTTCTGTTTGCGGGTAGTCTATCAATGGTATCGCCTGATCTTATGTGTTTTACGTCCTTCTTGCTAGTGATTCTTTTTCTTTTCTTGATTTGTGTATTGTGTCTATGTCGTTTGTGATAGGACTGACGTCAGTGAGCTGACACTTCCATTGATTCATCTTGCAAACAGGCAAATTCTTTTGCGAGACGGGCTAAAGCATCTCTGCTAAAGCATTCTCTTTTCTAGGAATTTTGTAGATTGTCACATTTGGAATCTATTCAACAGTTTGTATGGCATCTTTGGAAGTATTGTTCGAGTCTTGGCTTAAAAGTACTGTATTGTCCGTGCGTCTGTTGAATGATTAGCTGTGAATCCCGTAGATGTTGATGTACGGTTATCCCAGTTTGAATGGTTAATTCCAATCCGTTATGAGGGCTTCGTGATTACCGTCGTTGTTTGTACACGGTTACGTCGAGTGGTAGGAGTATCTTAACATCCCCGCTCCGGTGTTATAAAGATTAGCCGATTCTGCCTTGCAGGGCACTATCACTTGCGATTCTTCGTCTTTGTGTCTTGAAGATGCTCCGTCGAAATATAATTCCCAACGTCGATCGTCGAGGTCTTCTAGGTTCATTATTTGTTCATCGGCGGATCGTCATTGAGAGGAGATTCGGCGGCGAAGGGTGTCTTTGCGAAGTACTGCTAAGACTTGTCCCTTTACGGCACGCGGAGGCACGAAAGTTATATCGAATTGCGATAATATCATTGACCATGCAGCGAGTCTGCGGGAAAGTGTTGGACGAGTCATCGAGTATTGCAATGGATTAAACTTCGAAATCAAGTTGACCTTATGAGAAAGCATGTAGTGCACGAGCTTTTGAGCGGCGAAGATCGAGGCCAAACAATGCTTTTCGATTGCGGGATACCTTACTTCCGTCGGAAGTAAACGACGGCTTAAGTAGTAAAGAGCATTTTCTTTACCCTCATCATTGACACAGGCTAACGGGGCTCAGGAGTCGTCTCAGAGCCGCGGTGTAAAGTATCGGCGATCTACACGAGGCCAGGGCTGCTAAGACGGGAGGTGTCATTAAATATTGTTTAATGTCTTCGAAGGCCTTCGGCATTTCTCTTCCGAAATAAATTTGGCGTCCTTTTTAACTAGTGCGAGAAAGGTGACACCTACGACGAGGTTTGAGATAAAGCGTCGAAGATATGCCGACTTCCCTTGAAAAGATCGTAGTTGTTTTAAGGTTTTGGGAGGCGGCATTTCTAAGATGGCTTTAATCTTCTCCGGATCGATTTCAATTCCACGATGTCGGACAACGAATCTAAGAATTTCCGGAGGTGACGCTGAAGGCGCATTTTAAGGGATTCATCTTAAGGTTAAATTGTCTTAATCGTTCGAAAACAATTCTCGAATCATACGAGTGGTTTTCCTTTACTTTGCTTTTGATGACGACATCGTCCACGTAGCATTCGACTTGATTGTGGATGAGATCATCAAAAATTCTTGTCATTGCTCTTTGGTAAGTTGCTCTGCGTTCTTCGGTCCGAATGGCATCACTTGTGTAGCAAAATACTCCGATCGGCGTTACGAATGCTTGTAAGCTTTTCATCTTACGGAGCCATTTTTATACGGTTGTATCACGAAGATCCATCCATGAATGAGAATATTTCATGTGTCGAAGCGATATCGATCATCGATTCGGAATCGGTAGAGGGAATTCATCTTTTGGACATGCCTTGTTTAAATCTCTGAAGTCCACACAAATTCGATCGACCATTCTTCTTTCGGCGGCACCACATTGGCTAGCCGAGTCGGGTATTGTTCTTCACGGACAAATTTAGCGTCTATTAGCTTTTTAACTTCGGCTATGACTTGTTGTTCGATTTCCAGACGCATTCTTACGGGACCTTGTCGGCGGAACGAAGTAGGATCCACTCCTAGCTTATGGTACTGACCTGCGGGCTAATCACGGCATTTCATCGTAGCTCCGAGCAAAACGGTCTTTAAATTCCATTAATAACTTGATTATTTCTTCGGAGTCTTCTTTATTGAGTAAGGAGCTAACAAAGGTAGGTCTAGGCTCTTCGTTAGTACCCAAGTTAACTTCCGTTAACTCATCTATTGTGGATTTGATTTCTTCTTCGAATTACGGTGGAGCGTCTCCGATTTGTAAATCTTCGAGTTCGTTTGTAGTTTCCATGCGGTTTTCATTGGATTTGCGAGTGACGACCAAGCAAAATTCGGTATCGTCGGCGACCCTGCGTGTCGAATCCGGAGTCCATACTTTGAATTGGGAGGACGGCGGAGTTATTCCATAACTTTTCAAAATGTTGTGATTGGCCTTTTGTCCATTGTCGAGGTAAGAAACCACGTTGAATTAAATTTTGAACACGGGGAGAGTACCACTCGAAGGTAATTCCATTAATTCGATGAAGTGACATCTTCGAATTGTACATTATTTTCAGTTTTGGAGGAAGAAGCACCACGGTAGAATTTGATCGGCTTTGCACAGTCACTACGTACCTCTTTGACCTCCATACCCTCGATCTTATTAGAATGGATCGGAGTTAGGGTCATAGTATGTACGTAGTGGTTAATCTTCTCGTACATTGATTTGTATTCTTCGTTCTTTTCATCTTCGAGGGAGATCTTGTATTGCGGCTTCTTTCGACTTATTGTTCTTGCTTCTTGCTTGATTTCTTTTTCTTCTTCAGAACTATCATCCCGATCAACATTGATGGTTGGTTTCTTACATCGATTGTCCTAGTGTCTCTACCACGGCCTCGTCCCGAGCCTCGACCTCGGATGCGAGTTGTGGAGAAACCTTCACCATCTCGCCGGAAGGGAGTGGTGAGTGGCTGTTGGACTAGAACTTCGGAGTTCTTCGTTGTCTCGAACTTTCTTTGCTTCATTTGTTATGGTATCTGCTGGAGAAGATTGTTTTCTTTGGCGGTGCATAATAAGTTGCATCTTCATGGATTCCGATCTCATGTACGGAGAATGGTTGTAAGTCGCCTTTGATGCATTGTTCCCCTCCATCGTAGTACTTGATGCCTTGGTGTAGAGATGATGGTACCATCCTGTTTTCATGTATCCATGGTCGGCCCGGTAGAGCGTTGAACGACGTTTACGAATCGATTATGTGAAATTTTGCGGTTGTCTTTGCTAAGTCACCGGTCTTCATCGGTAGCGTTATTGACCGAGGGCTCTTTCTCCTTTACGGTTGAATCCTCTTAATAACATTTTGTCGGCCTCGAGCTCGCGAGCATCGATTTCCAAGTATGCTAGCGTTCGAAGACTCATTATATTGATTGATGCTCACTGGATCCACCAATACTGCGGAGAGCGTAAACTTCCCGATTGTGGCTTGAAATGTACAACGGTCGGTTGTGATGCTGCATCCCCAGTAGTAGGTCATTGTCCAGTGAAGGTAACACCTCGCTTGTTCCTTTAACGAGCAAACCTCATCTAAGGAATCTCCGGCCATTTGAGCTAAGCAAATTTCCGGATCAAGTAAGGCCTTGATCGAGCTTCCCTCATCTCCTTTGATAAGATGAGAGCATCGTAAATGCTCGGTTTGGCCGGTAGTTTCCTAAGATGGGCTAGCACGTTGTAGTCCACTTTGTTTCCATGTGTCTCGGCTTCTTCTCGAACGGGTATGTCTTCGTGGGGTTGGTTCTTCTTGAACGACCACACGCTTTCCTTTGTCTTTTGGACCCATTCTTGGAGGTAGAACTTTTCCACTTCTTAGGTTGACTTCGTAATTTCTTCGAATCTAGTGTTGAGTTTGTCGGTGTCTCTTCTCGAATCGGAATGACGTGGCTCTTACGGATTATCTTCCAAATGCGAAGGCTCTAACTTCTATCGTAGCTGGAGCTCCTCGAAACTCACGAGATAGATCCGTTGCTTGTTGAACTCTCGTAGCCTCCTTGATGGATGTCTTCTTCGTCATTTTGATCGTCGAGATCTTGTATGATTTGAGAATTGTTGTTGGTATCGAAATCGACGCCGGATTGTCGCTAGTTACGTAATCGTTAGAAACGATCAAAACGTAGCCAACGCCATCACCCTTATCATTATATGATGTCACGAAGTGAGCGAGATAATCATACAAAATCGGAGGTTCGAGGGATTTCTCCCCGAATCGAAAGCAACTATCACAGGATAAGCGGCCCCTAGTCCAGCCTTAGGAATCTCGGTCCCCTCTTCTTCGTCGATTTTCTTCTTCTCTTCGATTGTCTCTGTCGAGGTGGTTCTTCCATCGCAAGTGATAATACCGGCTTAACGAGGTCTCGAACTACGAATTGAAGCTCGCACGAAGCGGTTCGGATGTTGTCTAAAATCTTCTTCGAAGATCTCGTCCGAGGCGGTAGTCCATCCATCGTCGGTTGCATAGGGATGCTATCGGGATGACGGGATCGGTTGAGATAACATTGACGGAACCTCCTTTACGGGGTTCCTTCATGTACTCCTTCGGGATTGTTATATTTCCTTTCAGAAGGTTGTCGTTGAGCCGACTTTTGAAGGTAATGCGAGTCTTACATCTTGTGCCCGAGCATCCAGATGGTAGGGGCGAAAGTTGGGATCACCTTTCTTGTTGACTTCCTGCGGTCTTTTGGGCTGCAGCGTTGGAAATGCGGAGTTTTCATTAAGCTACGGAACATCTTTGGTACTTGCTTCATTCTTGAACGGATATTCTCTGCTCGAAGCTCCCTCGATGTACGTTGCGGACGGGACGGTTGTTCATCTTGCGGAGACAGTGATCAGTTGGACCGGGGTTCTTCGGTAATTTTGTTGTGGTTCTTTGCGGCCGTTACGGTGGTATTTGCATCGGTTGCTTGCCTTTGTCAGCTAGCTATGACGATCCCGGATTTCTTCTCGAAGGTCTTCACCGGCTACGCTTGTCCATCTTGTCGGCAAAACTTAATTGCTTCGCCTCTTCTTGCAAGCTTCCGGCCTTGCTTAACAACTTCTCGAAAGTCTTAATAGTGAATCCCTTGAGGAGAAGTGCTTATCGGGCCGTGAATGCTTTTAAGCAAGATCTGATTGCATGTTGTTCTTGCGGTTGTGGTTCACACTTCATACTTAAATTTCTCCATCGAAGTATGTAATCCACTAGAGTTTCATTCGGCCTTTGTTTCTCTACCACTAAATCACTATAGTGATGTGGTCGTTGAGCTCCGGCAAATCGCTTAATGAAGAGGCTCTCTAGCTGCGAGAATGTCTTTACGGAATCCGTTGGGTAATTCGCATACCGGTCGAAGGCGATCCACGACGGACTGCTCAGCGAGCTGTCGGAAGAGTAGCGCATCGCTCCCGCGGCATTGCAACAAGCGGCACGAAAGTGTGCGACATCTTTGTCGGGGGTTCCCGGTTCCGTCGAAGGTCTTAAACGAGAGGTGGTACGAAGCCCTTCGGGTATTGGACGGCGTCGAATTCTTCGGGTAAGGTCTGCCCGTCCGAATAGATGTCCCGTTCTTCGATTGTGCTAGGGCTTCTCGCACTTGCTTGCTCTACCGAGTTCTTGATATCCTTTTCGGGGATCATACTTTGTGTTGTATCCTTTTCGGTGGTCATCCCCATTGACGGATGTAATCTCCTTCCCTCCGTCTACGATGTGAATGACTTCAGGGGTGTCTCTCTATGTGGTTGTACTTGACTTTGGAGAGTGGCCGGAGCTATGGCCATCTCTTCCATCCTCTTCGCCATTTGAGCGATCGTGTCGTCCTTTTCCTGAAGGTTGTCTCTTCATCGGTTCCGGCTCCTCTCTTCTGCGAGTTGCGGGAGCACCTTGAGAAGATGATGAAGCTCGTGTCTCGACCATGTTGATTTACGCATATTCGTTGTCCATGAATTCCGATGAGTCGATCTCATCTCCGAACTTTTCTTCTCTTTCTTTTGCCAGCCGTCGGATGTCGGTTCTCGGCTTTTCCATGGCATCTTCTAGCGGAGCTTTCTGTGTATCTTTGTGGTTGTCATGCGATGGTTGCGGGTCCTTTTTCACGAGTCCCCTTCATCGCGGTAGCGCTTTCCTCGGATTCGAAGCCTCTGGCGAGACTTTCTCTCTCGAGGCTGCATTGTTTCGATCTCGGTGCCCAGTAGTGGGACGCCGCACCATCCTTCAGCGACGGAAGGTCTAGGACCGGATGGTACGGTGGCCGAATCTTTGGAAGGTGGTATCCTCCTGTCTGTAATCACGATACTACGACGGGCGGGCTAGCCTTCATTCTCTTGCTTGGCTTTTCTATCATGACGGCGGGTTCTACTCGGGGCCCGAGACGGGATTTGGCCGGCACCCGTCACTATCCTTCGTAGAATTTCCGACACGGGGCAATTTTCCTTCTTTGCTAGCTTTTCTACCAAAGTTTGCGGTCGAGCGAAACGGCGTAGTTCTAGTTCTTTTCTTGCGGTATCGTTGTAGTATGCGGGGCTGTGGTAATGCGGCGGCAATCTTTCGAACATTCTCCTCATCCTGCGGCGGAGAGGGGATGGAACTAGCTTCCTCCCAAAAGTGGTATGTAGTCGGGCGGTGGTGTATATTACGGTAACGGTGTATATTACGGCAACTGCGGAATTTCCTCCGGGAAGGCGATCTCGGCGGCTACGGCTTCCACAGCGATCCTTCTATTTCTATTTCTTCTTTGGGTCTTTGTCGGCGACGGAATCTTCGAGCTGGACCCGATTTCGAAGACGAGAAGGTCTTACGGGAAGATCCGTACCCTCCACGGTAACGGGTTTACCATAGTTACGGATTTCTTTCCCCTTTGATTTGGCGGAAGTCGGGGTAGGTGCGGAAACAACTAGACCGGTGGGGGTAGTGAGAACGGTCCTCTGCGGACGGCGGTACTCCTCTAGTCGGGACCCTTTGCGGGGGAGGAAACTCTTGGGTCGACTGAGGTTGAACTCGAGCGAGTGGTTCCTCGGCTTCGGATACCTTGTTTGTCGGTCGCAGAGGGAGACATCGGTGACCTTGACGTTCGTGTTTTCGAATCCTGTCCGAATCGGATGACCCCATTGTCGGGCGGCTCATCCTTATAGACGGCGAAGTCCGGTCCGTTGGTGAAGGAGAAAATCGGTTTCGGGGCTTCCATTTAGCAAGGTAGATTCGGTTGTCGGTCCCGAGTTATGCTTCTTTTCTTCGGGACGAAAAGAAAGGAATTGAAAAGAGTCGAACTCATTCTTTGTTCATGTATTTATAAAAAAGAATCATTTGTTAAAAGAATCACTTATTAGAGGGTTTGTTTATTTTAGAACGGAATGTTCGAAAGGTGTAGAGAAGGTAAGGAATCCGATTCGGAAAGGAAAAGAAAGTCTTAAGCAAGACTTCCCGACTCGAAGGATCACTCCTAAACTAACACTATCGGGGGTCCACCCCACCTCGGAAATGAGGTAAAAGGATCTCGGAACCTCTCTGTTTAGGGGTGTCTAAACGGTGGCTCCTAAATCCAGAGAGAATGTTGGCTATACTTGTTCAAGATAGAAATGAACATAGTATTCCAACGGAAAGAAGGGTAGTTTGATCCATTAGGGACATGGATACACTACGATTTTTGAAAACGAAATTATTTGATTATAATGGAGAGAGGAATAGTCCCAGTGGAGTCGCCAGAAATCCTGTCGGCATATTTTTAGGTCGTGTTTTATTTTGAAGAGGGTCGCTATGAAATACGTCGGCGAATTTTTAATTTAATTAAAATAAATAATTTGAAAAGTAGTATTTGATTTTGAAAATAATTTTAAATTTGAAGGTTTTAAGATATGAGATTAAGCCGAGCCTCGCATCCCGAAATAGTTTATATAAACGAGCACCGCACCATGAGCCGTGTATACTATCACTAAGGATAGACACAGCGCTTGATGGTGGGGCTTGATTAAATAAACTAGAAGATTAGTGACATCCGTTTGGTGCACGAACCAATTTTATAAGCGAGACAAGTTTCCACAGCTTAATATGAAAACATTAAACGGGGTTTATATTACACGGGTTCTTTAAAATTCCTATAAAGGGCGAGCCACATAGTTAATTACATCTTAAGTGACGGGAATCACCTAAGAAAACTCTCGATAATAACCGATAATTCGCTCTCGAAAATTTGAAAGTTTAAGGTTTTCGAAGATTGAATTTTGGAATTTCGATAGGGAATGGATCGAATTTTGGAACATTTTGTTTTGTGAATCCAAAGGAAGAGAGGTAGGAGAAATCAACGATTCGAAGTGAACTTCGATAATTTCCCGACTATCCTATTGTTTGGCTTGAATTTAGGAAAGTCCTAATGTTTATTTGATATTTCGATCTTGCCGATTTTAATTAATTAGGGCTTATATTTGTATGATAAAATCAAACAAATAGCATCAGAAGATGTGAGGGTTTATTGTCGTATCGGACGACTACCTCGGAATCCTAAGACCAGGTTAGGGCTTAATTTGCAATGCAAATGCATAACGAAGAGTTGAGGATTTATGTTGCCTTAGAGCGAGCTACCTCGAAGTCCTATGGCTTGGTTGTTTAATTCTAGAAAAGTTTCTTTGAAGTAGGTTCGAAGTTTTCTTGACGACGATGGCCGTCTTTGCCCACCATGCTCCAAACTCCTGGTTGTTGCGAGAGGTTTAGTTTTAGAAATCATAAATCGGGAGTTGAGAAAAGTGTTTTGGTTTAGAGAAAATCTTAATTTCCAGGTGTTTTTTATGTTTTATTTAAAACAAATCTTAAAGTTGATTATAACGACACGGTTAAGATCCCGCGGTTCCATCCTTCGGCATCATTATTTTTATCGGATTCACTTAGTCCGGATGAATTTGCTAAACTCAGTTGAATGAGTTCCACACTTTCATTTAGGCCGTGGGAAATCCAGTTAGCAACACGTAGGTTACATCATCAGAGGTATTCCGATCATCCGACGGGACGTTTTAATTTAGTTGTAATTGTAGTTTTGTGTTACGTTTGTGATTAAATTTTGAGTTGTTTTATATTTTGGAATGTTGTGGCGGTGAATTTTATCTTGCAATGACTTTTAACTTAATTTTGGTTTCGGTTTTAGGGGCTATCCTAAAGGTGTGGGTTTTCATGCAACGGTTGTTTTATCGTACGAGAAAAATAAACGCGATTCTGATAAAGTAAATTACGATAATGTAAATTCTTTGGAAAATAAATTGCGGGAAAGTAAATTGCAATAATACAAATGCGTACATGGAGGGTCTTCCAGTCATCCCAGCTGCACTTAAAACACGATTAGCATATTTAAGCGAGTTCCTAGGTAAAAGCTAAGGGAAAGGTTATGGTTTTCTACCAAATTCTAATCATATAGTTAGTCATTTCCTATGACGTCTAGGTTCTTTGTGTTTTGGTTTAAGGACGATTTTCTTCATCGAAGGACGATTAAGTCGATTGTTCTTATAAATATCCTATCATATTGAGGAAGTGCTTAAGAAGAATCTTAAACATCTTTTCGATATTTCTAGGATTGTTTTAAGTCGAAATGAATTTAATTATATAAATGAATCGATCGTCAGAGGTTTTCAAGTCTTGTTAACTTGCTCGGTGAACTAGGACATTTGAATATCCTATGAGTGAGATAACATTTCATTTGATGTTCCATTTAGGAGTTATAATAATCAAAGCTTTCGAGGGTAAATTAGTATTCGAATGATTTGGTTTAAGTTAAAGAGTTTAAATTTGGAATAGTGTTGAAGTTGTTTTTAAATTTATTTTGAATTACTTTATGTCTTAGGTGATGTTATATTTAATTTAACTTAATTTAATTGAGTTTTAATTTAGTTTAACATAGTTCAATTTAATTTGATTTGGTGTTTAATTAATTTGATTTGATTTAATTTTAATTTAATTTGATTTAATTTAATTTAATTTAATTATTTAACTTAATTTAATTTATTTAATTTAATTTAATTTAATTTAATTTGATTAAACTTTTTTTTAATTTAATTTAATTTAATTTAATTATTTAATTTAATTTAACTTAATTTAATTTAATTTAATTTAATTTTAATTTAGTTTAATTTAATTTAATTTGTTTAATTTAATTTAATTTAATTTTAATTTAATTTAATTTAATTTAATTTTAATTTAATTTAATTTAATTTAATTTAATTTTAATTTATCTTTAATTTACTTTATTTTTAATTTTAATTGAAATTTTTGAAAGAGTTTAATTTAATTTAATGATTAAGTCTTTTAATATTTTAAATTTGAGTTATCATTTTAATTAAAAATTGAGTATTAATGATATAATTAGTTTAGGGATTTTTAAATTAAAGAATAAATCTCTTCCTAATAAATATCCCTTATTTTAATAATTCCAATTTATTATTCCTCCAAATTTAATCTATTATTTAATTAAAGTTTAATCATTTTAAAATTATTTAATGGATTTCTACCCTTTAATTATTTAAATTTCAATCATCCAAATCAGATTAAGATCAAATATTTTACTTGTTGATTTTTATTATTAAACCTAAAGTTTTAATTAAGGGTTAAAAGTTTAATTACCATTTTACCCTTTAAGCTTAATAATTTCATAACTCACTAAATTGAACCCAAATGAACTTGAAATTTTTATGTGACTTCACTCATATGTCAATAAAGACATGAGAGGAGAAAATGTGATTTTTCTGTATTTAATTTATTTATATAATTATTTTTGGTGGAAAATAGAGATTTTCAAGGAAAATTTAATAACATGACCAAGGGAAAGTTTCTGTCCTTAAGAAAATTAGGGGACATTCCTAATGACCAGAGAAGCACTTGGACCAATTTTGGTGATTTTTTGAATTATATTATTTTTATTATAATTATTTTGAGTTTTGGAGTGTTAATTAATTTAAAAATAAAATAAATGTTGAAAAATGGATTTTATATTTTTCAAAAATCTCTCTGATACCAAGGAAACCAGAGAAGCAAATTTTGCAATTTTCTGATTTTTTATGATTTATTGTAATTATTTTAGTGAAAATGCTAGAAAATACATTTTTTTAATTTTAAAATTACCCTAGGGCTTTAAAATTTAATATCTCACTAAATAGACTTAGGAAAAATATGGGGTTTGTTCCTAAGTGATTAAAATTCAAAATGTGACATTTTGGTGAATTTTATTATTTTTGTGATTTTTATTATTTTTTAATTATTAAAATATTAAAATATTATTAAAAATCAACTTTTTCAGAAAATTGAAATTTTAATTTTCTTAGGTTCCCTTGATATCGAGAGAGGCTCCAAAACCAATTTAGTGAATTTTTGAAAAG
>JAKZJZ010001576.1:0-26522 GCA_022702705.1 Papilionanthe hookeriana x Papilionanthe teres | reverse complement strand
TTGATGAAGAAAATCATCCTTAAACCAAAACACAAGAACCTAGACGTCATAGGAGATGACTAGCTATAGGATTAGAACTTTGGTAG
Organism: Papilionanthe hookeriana x Papilionanthe teres; assembly: GCA_022702705.1. Lineage (NCBI taxonomy): Eukaryota > Viridiplantae > Streptophyta > Magnoliopsida > Asparagales > Orchidaceae > Papilionanthe > Papilionanthe hookeriana x Papilionanthe teres. The sequence continues at coordinate 26,436 of JAKZJZ010001576.1, read as the reverse complement.
GCAACCAAAACCTCTCCCTTAGCTTTACCTAGATACTTGTTGAAATATTTAAATGCCTTAACATGTGTTTTAAGTGCAGCTTGGGATTACGGGAAGACCCTCCAGGTACGCTTTTATTTTATTGTAATTTACTTTATTGCAATTTACTTACATGCACTATATTTTACTTTTCTTGCATGATAAACAACTGTTGCATGAAAACCAAAACCTTTATGGTAGTCCCTGAACTGAAACCAAAACTAAATTAAAAATCACTGCAAGATAAAATTCACCGCCACAATATTTCAAAATATAAAACAACTCAAAATTTAATCACAAACAGAACAACAAACTACAATTGCAACTAAATTAAAACGTCTCGTTGAATGATCGGGAATACCTCGGATGATGTAACCCACGTGTTGCTAACGGGATTTCCCACGGTCTAAATGAAAGTGTTGAACTCATTCAGTTGAGTTTAACAAATTCATGAGGACTAAGTGAATTCGATGAAAATAATGGTGCCTGGATGACGGAACCGTGGGATCTTAATCGGTTTTGTTTAACCAACTATAAGATTTGTTTTAATTAAAATATTAAAAAAACACTTGAATTTTAAGATTTTCTCTAAACCAAAACACTTCTCTCATCTCCTGATTTATGACTTCTAAAACTAAACCTCTGCAACAACAAGGAGCTTGGAGCACGGTGGGCAGCACGGCCTTCTTCGTCAACAAAACAACTCTACATCAGCTAAACATTTCTAGAATTAAATAACCAAGCTGTAGGACTTCGAGGTAGTGCAACATAAATCCTCAACTCTTCGTTAGGCATTTGCATGATCATGTCATGTAAATTAAGCCCTAACCGGTCTTAGGACTCCGAGGTAGTCGTTTAGTACGACATAAACCCTCATATCTTTGAAGCTATTTGTATGATTTTATCATACAAATATAAGTCCAAATTAATTAAAATTGGCAAGATTGAAATATCGGATAAGTATTAGGATTTTCTTAAATCCGAGCCAAACAATAGGATAGTTTGGGAAGTTGCCAAGATTCTTCTTGGATCCTCGGCTTCTCCTACTTTTCTTCCATCGGACTCCCGAAAATAACCGTTCCAAATTTGAGCTAATCCCTTTTGAAATTTCAAAAATCCAATCCTTTCGAAAACCTTAAACTTTGAAATTCTCGAGAGAAAAACCACTCGATCATTATCGAGAGTTTTCTTAAATGATTCACTTCATTCAAGATGTAATTAACTATAGGGGCTTGCCCTTATAGGGAACTTTAAGAACCCGTGTAATATAAACCCTCGCTTAATTCCTTTATATTAAGCAAGGGAACTTGTCGACTTATAAAATTGGTTCGCGGACCAAACGGATGTCACAAATCTTCTAGTTTATTTAACCGAGCCCCATCATCAAGCAAGTGTGTCTACTCTCCGGGATAGATATACGGCTTGTGGTGCCGTGCTCGTTTATATAAACTTTTCGGGATGTGAGATCAGTTTGATTTTATATCTTAAAATTTTCAAATTTAAAATTATTTTCAAAATCAAATACTACTTTTCAAATTATTTATTTAAATTAAATTTAAAATTTGCCGACAATTTCTGTAGGCGACCTCTTTTCAAAAATACAACACTCAACCTAAAAATATGCCGACACTCGATCAACATTCTGAAGATTGTAAGCTTTTCATCTGGTGCCATCTTTATCTGGTTGTATTCTTATGATCCATCCATGAATGAGAAGACTTCATGTGTTGAAGTAATGTCGATCATCAATTCTGGAATGGGTAGCGGGAATTCATCCTTTGGACATGCTTTGTTCAAATCTCTGAAATCCACGCAGATTCTGATCTAACCATTCTTCTTTTTGAATGGTACCGCATTGGCTAACCAAGTTGGATATTGTTCCTCACAGACAAATTTAGCATCTATTAGCTTGTTAACTTCAGCTATAACTTGTTGTTCAATCTCCAGACACATTCTTCTCGGGACTTGTTTGACTGGAACGACAGTGGGATCTACTCCTAACTTGTGAACTACGACCTCTGGAGCTAATCCTGGCATTTCATCATAACTCTATGCAAAATAGTCCTTGAATTCCATTAATAACTTGGTTCTCTTCAGAGTCTTCTTTATTGAGTAAGGAGCTAACAATGGTCGGCCTAGGCTCTTCGCTAATACCTAAGTTAACTTCCATTAACTCGTCTATTGTAGATTTAATTTCTTCTTTGAATTCTAGTGGAGAATTTCAAATTGGTAGTTGCTCGAGATCATCTGAAGCTGCCAGGCAACTTTCATCATGGTCGTGAGTGACAACTAAGCAAAATCCCAAATCATCAACAGACCCTATTGTACCAAATCCGAGACCATGTTTTGAATTTGGAGGCCGACTGACATTGTTCCATAATTTTTCGAAGTGTTGTGATAGACCTTTTGTCCATTGTTTAGGTAAGACACTATGTTGAATTAAATTTTGAACACAGGGAGAGTACCACTCAAAAGGCAATTCCATTAATTCAGATGAAGTAACATATTTAAATTGTACATCTTTTTCGCATTGGAAGAAGAAGCTCTACGGTAGAACTCGATCGGTTTAGTACCACCACGTACTTCCTCGACCACCATACGCTCGATCTTATTAGAATGGATCGGGGTCGTGGTCATAAGTATGTACTTAATGGTTAATCTTCTCGTACATCGATTTGTATTCTTCATTCCTTTCATCTTCGAGAGAGATCTTCGAACCGAGGTTTCTTTCGATTTATCTGTTGCCGCTTCTTTCTTGATTTCTTCTTCTTCGGAACAGTTCTCCCAAGCAACGTCGATGACCGGTTTTTTCTGTCCAACTGTTCCAACGTCTCTTCCTCGACCTTGTCCCCGGCCTCGACCTCGGGTGCGAGTTCTGGAGAAACCTTCACCATCTCGCCGTAAGGGAGTGGTGAGTAACTGCTGGACTAGAATTTCAGGTTCTTCATCGTCTTGCATTTCTTTTGCTTCATTTGGTATGGTGTTTCTGGAGAATATTGTTTTCTTCAAAGGCACGTAGTATGCTGCCTCTTCATGAATTCCAATCTCGTGTACGGAGAATGGTTGCATGTCACATTTGATACATTGTTCTCCTCCTTCATAATACTTTATGCACTGGTACAGAGAGGACGAAACCATCCGGTTCTCATGGATCCATGGCCGACCCAGTAGAGCGTTGAATGATGTTTCAGAATCAATTATATGGAATTTTGCGGTTGTCTTTGCCAAATCACCGATCTTCATTAACAATGTTATTGATCAGAGTGCTCTTTCTCCTTTCTGATTGAACCCTATTAATAACATCTTGTCTGCTTCAAGTTTGCGAGCATCAATTTCGAAATATGCTAACGTTCATAGGCTCATTATGTTGATTGATGCTCCTAGATCAACTAACACCCTGGAGAGTGTAAACTTTCCAATAGTGACTGAAATGTACAACAGTCGATTGTGATCAACAGTTCTGAGTAGTAGATCATTGTCCGTGAAGATAACACCTCGTTGTTATTTTAACGAGCAAACCTCATATAAGGAATTACCGGCCATTTGAGCTAAACAAATTTCTGGATCAAGTAAAGCCTTGATCAAAGTTTCCCTCATCTCCTTTGACAAGATCAGAGAGTCGTAGATGCTCAATTTGGCTCGTAGCTTTGTTGACCCCATAGGTCACCCCTATGACCTAAAAAGTCAACTTTGGTCAAACTGGTCAAACCAGACCTAATGACCTACACTGTTGACCCCATAGGTCAACCTTTTGACCTAAAAAGTTAACCTTGGTCAAATTGGTCAAACCAGACCTAATGACCTACACTGTTGACCCCATAGGTCAACCCTGTGACCTAAAAAGTTAACTTTGGTCAAACTGGTCAAACCAGACCTAATGACCTACACTGTTGACCCCATAGGTCACCCCTATGACCTAAAAAGTTAACTTTGGTCAAATTGGTCAAACCAGACCTAATGACCTACACTGTTGACCCCATAGGTCAACCCTATGACCTAAAAAGTCAACATTGGTGAAATTGGTCAAACCAGACCTAGTGACCTACACTGTTGACCCCATAGGTCACCCTTATGACCTAAAAAGTCAACATTGGTCAGATTGGTCAAACCAGACTTAGTGACCTACACTGTTGACCCCATAAGTCACCCCTATGACCTAAAAAGTCAACTTTGGTCAAATTGGTCAAACCAGACCTAGTGACCTACACTGTTGACCCCATAGTCAACCCTATGACCTAAAAAGTCAACTCCGGTCAAATTGGTCAAACCGCACCTAGTGACCTACACTCGTTGACCACATAGGTCACCCCTATGACCTAAAAAGTCAACATTGGTCAAATTGGTCAGACCAGACCTAATGACCAGTCCTGTTGACCCATAAATCAACCTTTTCACCCACTTACACATTTAAAACACCACAATGACAAAATCACAGACATTCGATATCTTAAAATCAATTTGACCAATTTGGGCTAACTTGGGTCAACCCAAGTCAAAATTTGTCAACACTTATCTATTTTAATTAAAATAGATAAAAATGACATAAAAATAACAAAATTAATCAAATAGTTAATTTCAAAATTATTTTGATTAATTAAATTGATTAATGATTTAATTTTCAACATTTTGATTAAATGACATAATTAAAATGAAAATTAAATTAAAAATCATAAAATGACATAAAATGACAAAAATAATCAATTAATTAATTTGAAATCATTTTCAATTAGTAAATTGATTAATCAAATAATTTCCACCAATTTTAATTAATAAAAAATTAATTAAAATGGAAATTAAAGGGGAGGGATGAAAATACAAGTGGGCTCTTCATATTTAATTGGGCTAATTCATTTTAAAAGCCTCTTTAACATATAAAAAGTCCATTTTAAAGTTCATTTTAAAGCCCATCCTAAAGCCCATCCTAAAGCCCATCCTAAAGCCCATCATCCATGGCTTAACCCCCATGGTTATGCATGGAATGAGGTGTCATCACCTCCCTCATTCCCTCCTTAAGGTGGCCGGCCAACATAGGTCAAAAAATGACCACCACCCTAGCCACCCAATGAGGAGAAAACCTCACATGTACCCCCTCTTTACCATGGTAAATGGTGATGATGAAGGCTAAAGCTATAGGCTAGGTTATGTGTCATCACTTCTTAAGCTCATGGATTGAGTTGTAAGCTCCTTAGCAAGCCTAACAACAGCTCACAAGTAACCTCCCACAATGGCCAATGGACAAGAGGCAAAGAGATGAAATTCATCATGAAATACTTAGAGAGAAAAATCTAAGCTTATCTCCCGCCAATTGATCACCCAATCAGCATGTAAGGGAGATAAGTAATGCCCAAGAACAGCCTCAAGGCAAGCCAACTCCATCATTCGGCTATAAATAGAGCCCTTGGCCGAAACTAGCTAAGGAGGAAGAAAATATTTAGTGAGACCTATAGGCTGCCCAAATCCTCCTGCTCCCAACATGAAAGTTCTTCCTAAGAGTCCCCACTATCTTTTAGGAGTGAAACCCAGCCATAGATCTAACCCATTTAGGCCAATTTGAGCCATTTTTAAAATTAGCCCAAATCAGGACCAATTCCCAAATTCCTCTCCAACCACAACTTCTGGAACAAATTGTCGCTTCCACAATCTTCTCTTGGGGTCCAAGAAGACAACCATAGAGTCCGATTCGACTTGATCCACTTGTGGCCAAGGTATCGAATTTATATTTGCAAAATAATTCATGTTTTTAATAAATTATGTATTTTGATAGCTCAAAAGTGTATCATCATCGTATGGATTGATACTACTTGTCTAGATGAGCATTTTAAAAAAAATCACTCAATATCATCAAGAAATGAGTGAGATATTAATGTTTGAAGTTCAATGGCTACGGAATATCAGGATTAAATCCCGAATTTTCTGCGCCGTCCGATCCGGCGCCTTTGGAACGGACGGCGCAGATCTGCGTCGAACGGAGCCCCGCGGTCCGACCGCTGCACGGGATCTTTCCGCCCGTTCGACGCGTCTGAGGACACGCGTCGAACGGGCGTGAGTTTGGCGGCGCGGTATTAAAAAAAATTTTTTTTTAATCCCGTAAATTTCAAAAATTCATATCTCTTTAACCAGAGGTCCTAAAAATAAAATAAAAATACCTCTGGAAAGCTCTTGAAGAGAAGAAAATTATGAGACCAAAATCATAATTTTATTCTTAGTATTTAATTTTTAATTAATTAAACACTCTCTGGAGAATTTTAATTATTAAAAACTATTTATAAATCAAAAAAATATGAAACTTTGAGGCATTTATCTTTATGTTCTTAGGGACCTCTCATAATTTTTCTAAGGACAGAAAACATGCCTAGGATACTTTTCTTGAATTTTAAAATTTCTTTGTAATTATTTCAAATAATAATTATAAAAATTTGAAAATTAAGAAAATAAAAATACAAATGACTAGGAATGATAGGGCAACATGACAATGACCCTAGGAAAAATATTTCTAAGTCATAGAAACAATCTTGAATGACATTTGGAAATTTAGGGTTAAAAGCATTTATTAATTAAATAATTTTGATCCTAAAATGACCTTTTGTAAAATCAACTATTTTCATCAACAATTTAAGTTTGAAAATGGTTCTAGCCTATGATAAGCTAATAATAAACCTCACTTGAGTCTAAAATGACAAGATTAGATTCAATTAAGGCTTAAAATGACATTTAAATCAATTAAACCTTACCTAAATTAGGTTTAATAAAAATCAAACTCCTTTAATTAAGTTTAAGGACACACTAAACTTAATTAACCAATTAAACCTTACCGAAATTAGGTTTAATAAAAATCAAACTCTTTTAATTAAGTTTAAAGACAAAATAAACTTAATTAACCAATTAAACCTTACCTAAATTAGGTTTAACAAAAATGAAACTCCTTTAATTAAGTTTAAGGACACACTAAACTTAATTAACCAATTAAACCTTACCTAAATTAGGTTTAATAAAAATTAAACTTCTTTAATTAAGTTTAAGGACACACTAAACTTAATTAACCCATTAAACCTTACCTAAACTAGGTTTAATAAAAATTAAACTCTTTTTAATTAAGTTTAAAGACATTAAACTTAATAAACACAGAACTAAACTCCCTTAATTAGGTTTAAAGACATACTAAACTTAATTAACCTCCTTAAACATAAGGTTTAATCATACCTAAACCCTAATTAGGTCTATCCCTTAGACCTAATTAAATCATTAAGCCTTAACTAACTAAGGTTTTATCAAACGTAAACCCTAATTAGGTCTAACCCTTGGACCTAATTAAACCATTAAGCCTTAACTAACTAAGGTTTAATCAAACTTAAACCCTAATTAGGTCTAACCCTTGGACCTAATTAAACCATTAAGCCTTAACTAACTAAGGTTTAATCAAACTTAAACCCTAATTAGAGTCTAACCCTTGACCTAATTAAACCATTAAGCCTTAACTAACTAAGGTTTAATCAAACTTAAACCCTAATTAGTCAACCTGACTAATTAAACCTTTAAGCCTTAACTAACTAAGGTTTAATCAAACTTAACCCTAATTAGTCAACCCTGACTAATTAAACCTTTATGCCTTAACTAACTAAGGTTTAATCAAACTTAAACCCTAATTGTGTCTAACCCTTAGACTCTAATTAAACCTTTATGCCTTAACTAACTAAGGTTTAATCAAACTTAAACCCTAATTAGTGTCTAACCCTAGCACTCTAATTAAACCTTTATGCCTTAACTAACTAAGGTTTAATCAAACTTAAACCCTAATTAGGTCTAACCCTGTAATCTAATTAAACCTTTAAGCCTTAACTAACTAAGGTTTAATCAAACCTAAACCCTAATTAGGTCTAACCCTTAGACCTAATTAAACCTTTAAGCCTTAACTAACTAAGGTTTAATCAAACTTAAACCCTAATTGAGTCTAACCCTGTAGACCTAATTAAACCTTTAAGCCTTAACTAACTAAGGTTTAATCAAACTTAAACCCTAATTAGTGTCTAACCCTGCACTCCAATTAAACCATTAAGCCTTAACTAACTAAGGTTTAATCAAACTTAAACCCTAATTAGGTCTAACCCTTAGACCTAATTAAACCTTTGAGCCTTAACTAACTAAGGTTTAATCAAACTTAAACCCTAATTAGAGTCTAACCCTGGACCTAATTAAACCATTAAGCCTTAACTAACTATGGTTTAATCAAACTTAAACCCTAATTAGTGTCTAACCCTTGCACCTAATTAAACCATTAAGCCTTAACTAACTAAGGTTTAATCAAACCTAAACCCTAATTAGGTCTAACCCTTATACCTAATTAAACCATTAAGCCTTAACTAACTAAGGTTTAATCAAACCTAAACCCTAATTAGGTCTAACCCTTAGACCTAATTAAACCTTTAAGCCTTAACTAACTAAGGTTTAATCAAACTTAAACCCTAATTAGTGTCTAACCCTTAGACCTAATTAAACCATTAAGCCTTAACTAACTAAGGTTTAATCAAACCTAAACCCTAATTAGGTCTAACCCTTAGACCTAATTAAACCTTTAAGCCTTAACTAACTAAGGTTTAATCATACTTAAACCCTAATTAAGTCTAACCCTTAGCACCTAATTAAACCATTAAGCCTTAACTAACTAAGGTTTAATCAAACTTAAACCCTAATTAAGTCTAACCCTTAGACCTAATTAAACCATTAAGCCTTAACTAACTAAGGTTTAATCAAACTTAAACCCTAACTTAGGTCTCAACCCTATCGAACCTAAACTTAAACCATTAAGCCTTAACTAACTAAGGTTTACATCAAACTTAAGTACTAAACAACCTTAGGTTCAACCCTATACCAACTGAACCTAAATCAACGACATAACTTAAACTCGTTAACTCCTGAGTCCAACCCACTCAACTACATCTAAACTCGAGTCCAACTAGCAGCTCAAGTTAACCTAAACCTTAGGTTCAACCCACATCGAACCTAACCTAAACCTAACCTAACTTCGAGTCCAACCTAACTCGAACTCAAGTTAACCTAAACCTTAGGTTCAACCCACATTGAACCTAACCTAAACCTAATCTAACGATCCGACCTAACTTAAACTCAAGTTAACTCTAAACTTTAGGTTCAATCCACATTGAACCTAACTCTAAAACCATCAACCTAACTAACTCGAATTCAACTAACCTAACTCCAGCTAACTCAGAGTTAACCTCAAATCTTAGTCAGTCCAATCCACTCAATCGAACCTAACTTAAACTCAAACATGACCTCAACTTCAGACTTCCAATCCAACTTGAACTCAAGTTAATCTAAATCTTAGGTCCAATCCACATTGAACCTAAATTCAACCTAAACCAAAGTTAAGACTAATCTACATTAGACTTAAATCAAACCGAACTTGAGTTCAACTACTAATGAACTTAAGACAATCCTAAATCTAAGTCCGACAAAATAGACTTGATTAAGACTTAAACCTTACCTAAAATGGATTTGAATGGTCTATAATTCTAATTAAGTCTAATTTATTAGGCTTCGATTAACCTTTAAATCCTATTTAAACAAGGTTTAAAATTTAATTAAGTCCATCCTAAACCAAACCTATTAACTTAAGTTCAAACGAAGACATGAACTCGAGTTAATCAAATTCAATCAACATTGAATTTAACTTAGATTCAATCAGACATGAATCCAAGTTAATTCAATTAATATTGGATTTAACTTTAAACCTATTAACTTAAGTTCAAACAGACATGAACTCGAGTTAATCAAATTAATCAACATTGAATTTAACTAAGATTCAATCAGACATGAATCCAAGTTAATTCAATTAATATTGGATTTAACTTTAAACCTATTAACTTAAGTTCAAACAGACATGAACTCGAGTTAATCAAATTCAATCAACATTGAATTTAACTTAGATTCAATCAGACATGAATCCAAGTTAATTCAATCAATATTGAATTTAAACCTTTTAACTTAAGTTCAAACGATACATGAACTCGAGTTAATCAAATTCAATCAACATTGAATTTAACTTAGGTTCAATTAGACGTGAGCTCAAGTTAGTTCAATTAATATTGAATTTAACTTTAAATCTTTTGATAGACACGAACCCGGAATTTAAGCTCAAACTCAAAATCAATTCAACATAATTCGACATTCTAAAATTGACATAACCAACATCAATCCGATGTTGACGTAATCAACGAAAATTTGACATTTAAAAAAAAACAACATGATTAGCATGAAGTTGACATTTCAAAATAACTTAACATATTATCGTGATATTATTTTTGACTATATTTTCTTCGCAGGATGAAGACAAGAAATTTCGTTTAGATTTTCTTTACATGTTATAGGGTGTGCTAACTCTGTTTTGCAGGACGCTGACGACGGAATATTAGCAACCAAACAAAACAAAACTTTTAAGTTAGACATATAACCTGAAACTTTTCAACAAGACAACAACATTGAAGACAAAACAAAACTTTTAGGTTAGACATATAACCTTAAACTTTTTAACATGACAACAACATTGAAAACAAAACAAAACTTTTAGGTTAGACATATAACCTGAAACTTTTCAACACAACAACGACATGACAACAAAACCAAAACCTTTAGGTTAGACATAATACCTAAAGTATTCAATAACATGATATAACGACATTTGGGAGTGATAGTGGGTACATCTCTCCTTAAAATGAATCTTTTAGAAAACAAATGATTAACATTAATCAGAAGTTTTCTTAAACAATCGAGAATTGTTTAAGATGTAATTAACTATAGAGGCTTACCTCTATAGGAGATCCGAAAGAACCCAAAACGAAATCTACGGTTTACCATGATTTTCTTAATATGAAAATTCTAGAATACGTTATTCTAGAATATCCTCATATAAGAATTATCATAAACACCTTTTTCTACTATTAGTCTTAAAAATTCTCTAAATCCTTCATAGGATTTATACGAATAAAACTAGGCTAATATTAGATGGCGACTCCTTGACATTGACATGATAAATTGGATGGCGATGACATGATGACATCATCATCATCAACACCACGACCATCCCACCGTGATCGCATCCATATATATTTTCTTTCTTCCCATCGCCACCAAGAGAGTGGCGACTCCGCTGGGGACAATCTTTCTTCTCATCTTTTGTTATCATTTGTTTTCATTTCAAATTTTAAAAATAAAAATTTCCAGTTTATAAATAAGTCGATAATATTCGTTTTTCTTGAAATTACAGAAAAATCGCAATGGATTCTCCGAATTCGATCTTTTCTTACTTTCAAGACTTTGACATACCAATAAAGGAAAATCCTCCCTTCTATCATAATGATTATGGATTATTTAGTGAAACGGAATTCATATTAGATAATCCATATCAAACTGATTCTCAATCTTTTCAAGAATTTGGCTTGCAACCTTATGAAGACTTTCTGAATTTTACAGACAATTTACCTAAATATATTCCTGAAGAACCTTACACCCTTAAAGAAATGAAAAGACAGAGTGATAAGAAAGGAAAACAAGTTTACGAGGAAGATGATGTTCTACCATCATCTATGTATGAGATCCGATCTTTTTCAAGGAACGTTCATGAAACTCCTTCATTTAAAAGAAAGAAAAAGTGGAACGAAAACGATAATTTTGAAACACCTGAATTTCAACAGAATATTTTTGGAAATCTTTCCTTTTTAGAGGAAAATCAATATATTCCAATTCCCGTTGAATACACTGACAATTCCTTTCAACCTAAAAGATTTCCCCCCATTTCGTGCTGTACATTCAGTGTTTAAGAGATTAGCACGAAAAAAAAATGTTCATTATCTAAGTTATTAGATAAAATGGGTTAGTACGATCTCCAACACCATGAAAAGGAGAATTTTAGCAATGGGAAATTCTGATTATCAAGAAACTGATTATCAATTCCCAATTGATGAACATTGTGTTCGAGTGCCAGTAAAATTTCGATTGGGCCCTAGAATAAGAGATGTAGTGGTCATGTCGGCATATTTTTAGGTCGTGTTTTATTTTGAAGAGGGGTCGCCTAACAGAAATCTGTCGGCGAATTTTTAATTTAATTAAAATAAATAATTTGAAAAGTAGTATTTGATTTTGAAAATAATTTTTAAATTTGAAAGTTTTAAGATATGAGATTAAACCGACCTCACATCCCAAATAGTTTATATAAACGAGCACCGCACCACAAACCGTGTATCTATCCCTAAGGATGTACACACCGCTCGATGGTGGGGCTTCGATTAAATAAACTAGAAGATTAGTGACATCCGTTTGGTCTGCGAACCAATTTTATAAGCCGACAAGTTTCCCTCGCTTAATATGAAAACATTAAACAGTGGTTTATATTACTCAGGTTCTTTAAAATTCCCTATAAGGGCAAGCCCCTATAGTTAATTACATCTTAAGTGACGGGAATCACCTAAGAAAACTCTCGATAATAATCAATGATTCTCGCTCTCAAGAATTTCAAAGTTTAAGGTTTTCAAAGATCGAATTTTGAAGTTTCAATAGGGAATGGATCAAATTTTTGGAACATTTTGTTTTGTGAATCCAAAGGAAGAAAGGTAGGAGAAATCACCGATTCGAAGTGAACTTCGATAATTTCCCGACTATCCTATCGTTTCGCTTCGAATTTAGGAAAGTCCTAATGTTTATTTGATATTTCAATCTCGCCAATTTCAATTAATTAGGGCTTATATTTGTATGATAAAATCAAACAAATAAATTCAGAAGATGTGAGGGTTTATTGTCGTATCGGACGACTACCTCGAAATCCTAAGACCGGTTAGGGCTTAATTTGCAATGCAAATGCCTAACGAAGAGTCGAGGATTTATGTTGCACTAGGCAAGCTACCTCGAAGTCCTATGGCTTGGTTGTTTTAATTCTAGGAAAGTTTTCTGAAGTAGACTCGAGTTTTGCGATGACGATGGTCGTGTCGCCCACCATGCTCCGAGCTCCTTGTCGTTGCAGAGGTTTAGTTTTAGAAATCATAAATCGAGAGCCGAGAAAAGTGTTTTGGTTTAGAGAAAATCTTAATTTCCGGGTGTTTTTTATGTTTTATTTAAAACAAATCTTAAAGTTGATTATAACGACACCGGCTAAGATCCCACGGTTCCATCCTTCCGCATCATTATTTTTATCGGATTCACTTAGTCCGTATGAATTTGCTAAACTCAACCGAATGAGTTCCACACTTTCATTTAGACCGCTGGAAATCCCGTTAGCAACACGTAGGTTACATCATCCGAGGTATTCCCGATCATCCAACAGGACGTTTTAATTTAGTTGTAATTGTAGTTTTGTGTTCGTTTGTGATTAAATTTCGAGTTGTTTTATATTTTGAAATGTCGTGGCGGTGAATTTTATCTTGCAATGACTTTTAACTTAATTTTGGTTTCGCTTTTAGGAGCTATCCTAAAGGTGTGAGTTTTCATGCAACGATTGTTTTATCATGCAAGAAAAATAAACGCAGTTGCAATAAAGTAAATTGCAATAATGTAAATTGCAAGAAAGTAAATTGCAATAAAATAAAAGCGTACTCTGAGGGTCTTCCCGTCATCCCAAACTCGCACTTAAAACACAATTAAGCATATTTAAGCAAGTTCCTAGTAAAGCTAAGGGAAAGGTTATGGTTTTCTACCAAATTCCTAATCCTATAGCTAGTCATTTCCTATGACGTCTAGTGTTCTTTCAGTGTTTTGGTTTAAGGACGATTTTCTTCATCAAAGAATAATCAAATTCAATTGTTCTTATAAATGTCCTATCATATCGAGAAAGTGCTTAAGAAGGATCTTAAACATCTTTTCAATATTTCAGGATTGTTTTAAGTTCAAATGAATTTAATTATACAAATGAATTAATCGTCCAAGAATTTCAAGTTTTGTTAACTTGCTCAGCTGAACTAGTGACATTCGAATATCCTATGAGCGAAGTGACACTTCATTTAATGTTTTATTTAGGAGCTATAATAACTAAAGCTTTCAAGGGTAAGTTAGTATTCAAATGATTTGGTTTAAGTTAAAGAGTTTAAATTTGGAATAGTGTTCAAGTTGTTTTATATTTAATTTCTTTTATGTCTTAGAGTGATGTTATATTTAATTTAACTTAATTTAATCGAGTTTTAATTTAGTTTAACATAGTTCAATTTAATTTGATTTGGTGTTTAATTAATTTGATTTGATTTAACTTTAATTTAATTATTTAATTTAATTTAATTTAATTTTAATTATTTAATTTAATTTAATTTAATTGTTTAATTTAATTTAATTTAATTTTAATTTAATTTAATTTAATTTATTTTAATTGTTTAATTTAATTTAATTTAATTTTAATTTAATTTAATTTAATTTAATTTGTCTTAATTTAATTTAATTATTAAATTTAATTTAATTTTAATTTAATTTATCTTTAATTTACTTTATTTTTAATTTTAATTGAAATTTTTGAAAGAGTTTAATAATTTGATTTTAGTTTAATGATTAAGTCTTTTAATATTTTGAATTTGAATTATCATTTTAATTAAGAGTTGAATATTAATGAGATGATTAATTTAGGGATTTTTAAATTAAAGAATAAATCTCTTCCTAATAAATATCCCTTATTTTAAGGATTCCAATTTTATTATTCTTCCAAATTTAATCCATTATTTAATTAAAGTTTAATCATTTTAAAATTATTTAATGGGTTTCTACCCTTTAATTATTTTAATTTCAATCATCCAAATTAGATTAAGATCAAATATTTTACTTGTTAATTTTTATTAAACCTAAAGTTTTAATTAAGGGTTAAAAGTTTAATTACCATTTTACCCTTTAAGCTTAATAATTTCATAACTCACTAAATTAAACTTAAATGAATTTGAAATTTTTATGTAACTTCACTCATATGTCAATAAAGACATGAGAGGAGAAAATGTGATTTTTCTGTATTTAATTTATTTATATAATTATTTTTGGTGGAAAATAGAGATTTTCAAGGAAAATTTGATAACATGACCAAAGGAAAGTTTCTGTCCTTAAGAAAATTAGAGAACATTCCTAATGACCAGAGAAGCACTTGGACCAATTTTGGTGATTTTTTGAATTATATTATTTTTATTATAATTATTTTGAGTTTTGGAGTGTTAATTAATTTAAAAATAAAATAAATGTTGAAAAATGAATTTTATATTTTTCAAAAATCTCTCTGATATCAAGGAAACCAGAGAATCAAATTTTGCAATTTTCTGATTTTTCTATGATTTATTATAATTATTTTAGTGAAAATGCTAGAAAATACATTTTTTTAATTTTAAAATTACCCTAGGGCTTTAAAATTCAATATCTCACTAAATAGACCTAGGAAAAATGTGGGATTTGTTCCTAAGTGATTAAAATTCAAAATGTGACATTTTGGTGAATTTTATTATTTTTGTGATTTTTATTATTTTTTAATTATTAAAAATATTAAAATATTATTAAAAATCAACTTTTTTAGAAAATTGAAATTTTAATTTTCTTGGGTTCCCCTGATATCAGAGAGGCTCCAAAACCAATTTGGTGAATTTTTGAAAAGTATTTTAAAAGTTATGAATTTTTAAAGTTTAAAATGGCTAAGTGACTTAATCAACCCAATTAGTAGGGCTAACCAAGTCCAATCGACCTCAAATTTTTATGGTGGATTCCTCTGATCCTAAAGGTCAGTGGAGAATTGATTTCAAGTCAATTTGATGCTTGGTTAACTCTAATTAATTAAAGACCTATTTTGGGTGTTTAAGCCAATTAGTAGTTGTTCTGAATGAACTAAGCCAAAATCTATTTTTCCTAGTGGTTCTCTGGTCATAAGGAACATCACCAAATTTTCCTAGAATTTATTTCACAACATGCTATTTACTGGAATTAAAATACTCAAAACAAGTGACTCGAACTTGAAAAATCAAGAACTCCTCATAGGGATGGCCTCCGACTTTGGAAAATTCAGGGAATGTTCCCAAATTCGGAGGCTTCAAAAGCTCCATGGTCTCATGCCATGGTGAATTGTATGCATGCATGGAGAATTAAAACAATGCAGAGAGTAAATAAATCATAAAAAATAAAATATTTGATGAAATTAAGTGATTTCTTTTTCACATTTTTCTCCTCTGTTCACTGAGCAAGAGGGTATTTTTATTTTATTTTTGTGATTTTTCTACACAAAGATATGGATTTTTGAAGTTTAGGGAATTAAATAAATAAGAAAATACCCTATTTATCTATTTATCCACGCGGCGCCGCCGAAACATCGGCAGCCTCCGAAGGGGTACGTGTCGCGCTCGCGATTGGGCGCCGCCATCCGAGTCGGCAGTCCGGGCCCCGCGGTTCTCGCACCGTTTCCTGGTCCGACGCGATCCTGGCCGTCCGTGCGCGCGTGTATCGAATGGACGTCATCCGTTCATCGTCCCCAAGTGTTCTCACCCGAGAGCCGTCCACACTAAATCCCTAAGATCTCACTCGATTCTCAATGGATTTTTACGTTCTTATACTCTATGGATTCGTCTCGAAGAGACGAACACATCTATACGATTAACATGCATCGGAACCAAGGCATTCGAAATAGAGAATCTTCGAAGCTTGAGATGAAGAGTTAGCTCATACCTTGGCTCGTAGAAGTGTGGCTTCAATCCGAGAGTTGTTGCACCTTCGATCGGGTCCCAGCAAGCTCCGGCATGAAGTCTCCTGGTCCAGTGAATCGTCTCGGATATGATTTCGACCAAGCCCGATCACAAAGCTCGGAGGCCGGAGCAACCGGGTGGCCTCGGAGATGGGGCTTTTGATGGTGGACACCTTCCCTTGGTCCGGTGAAGGTGTAGAGCCAATCAATTTGGGAATTGGCTCACCGTGGAGAAGTGTCCCGGTTTTGGGTGGAATTTCAACTCTGAAATCGAGCTTACGGAGGAGAAATGGCGGGGGAATCTCACTTGGGATCAAGTGCTCTAAGAGTGGAGAAGGGTGCTGGAACAATTTTGCGCGAGTTTCGGCAAGGTTTGTGCTTGGCTCCTCTTATGGCCGAGAGGGGCGGAGTTTAAATAGAGTCGAGCTGGGAGGCCTCCCGTGGGGAGTTAGGGCTTGGGATCGGCTTGCTCGAGTGAGGAGAAGAACGACCATAGTGGCCACTGGGCATGGGGCGGCTCAAGCAAGGTGGAATTCCAAAGTCGGCTCACATGTGAGCTCTCGGGTGTGGTGTTTTCCGACGATCCGAGCGGCTGGCCGTGCGGGCATGGGTCACCATCTTGACCGGGGAGGTCGGGCTTGGCAATGGTGAAGTCAATCGGTTTGGACATGTGTAAAGTGTTTGAATTAAAATGGAATGGGGAGGGAGTCATTTTGGCTTGGAATTGGTCAACCCATTGGTTTGGGTTGGGTTCACCTCCCCATGGCCGGTCTTGGCCGAGAAGATCGACTAGGCTAGGCTGGTCAAGAGGTGGTGATGTCCTTATCCAAGAATATTTGGATTAAATCTTGGTTAAGGGGAGACATGCTTAAGGTTAATGACTTTTAGGAGATGGTTAAAGGACCTCCTCCTTTTGCCATTAATGGCATGGTCACATGCCAAACTTTCATGGCTTCATATGGCTTGTGAATGGCTCATCCTTGGCTCCATTCGGCTTGGGAAAAGCTTGGGTCAATTTCATAAAAAAGGATTTTAAGGATTTTGGATAATTTGGTGGAAATTTGGATGAAGCTTCATTTAGAATTATTTGATGATTGGTTTAGGACTTAGGGATGATTTTAATTGAAAATATGATGAGGGGAAATGTCATGTGGGCTTTAGGGTAGATTTGGGCTTTTGAATTTTGAAGGAAATGGGCTTTTAAAATGGTTTAAGGAAAGTGGGCTTTTAAGTTTAAGGATGTGTTCATGGATGGAAATTTTGTAAAGAGGTTGGGCCAAATAATTGTTGGGTTTAGCTCATAGATGTGTCATGAGTGATTTGAAACAAATTGGGGGTGATTTGGATTTGAATTGGGTTGAATTTGGGTTAGGTTTGGGCTTAGGTCAAAAAATGGGCCTTAAGGTCAAAAGTGGAATTGGATCCAAATGTCAATCAAATTAGACTTGGATTTAGTCTAAATTAGTATTAGGAATGTTGAATTGAAGTTTAGAATTGAATTGGACCAAAATTGGGGTCAATTGGATAGGTTTGGTTCGACATTGGGTTCACTTTGATTAAAATGGGTCAAATTGGGGGTTTTGACAAAAGTAGGGTAAATTGACAAAATTGGCCCATGGTGTAGTTGGACAAAATGAAATTGGGAATATTTGGGATTTTCTGGAATTTTCTGGGAATTTTTTGAATTTTTGGATTTTTAGGCCAAGAAGGGTATTTTGGGTTATTTGGAGGGTATTGGGAGGTTTTCTTGGAATTTTTGGTATTTTTGGGTATGGATGATCAATTTGAGTGATGTGGAGGTGTTTGGGATTGATTTTGGAAAATTTTAGGTAATTTGGAAATTTTGCAAAAATTTGGGTAATTTCAAGGGTTTTGGGTAGGTTTAGTAGGTGTAGGGTCCCGGGGGTCAAAAATTGAAAATTTGGGAAATTGAAAATTTGGGAAATTGAAGATTGGGTGAATTTGAGTGGGGTGAAATCATTTTGGTTGAGCCATGAAGCCATTTCAAGCCCATATGAGCCATGAAAGGACTCATTGAGGCATTCACTATGTTGTTCCTAACCCTCTTAGCCAAGGGCTTGGGGTTAAGGACCATCCATGTGAATCACTCACATGAGTCGGAGGTTAAGTTGGGTATGGGTGTGGTTTTAGGAAGTGTGTGGAAATGTAGTGTGTAAGTGTAGTGTAAGTCAGCCCCTTCACTGCGACTGAGCCACCTGTGGGCATCCTAAGTGCCAAAGAGTCCTATGGAACTCATCCTTTAAACTTCCACATTTGATTTCAACCCTCTAGGTGATTAGGGGTCCGTAGTCAAGTTTGTGGAGTTTGCGGGGAGTTTAGAAGTGGTTTAAATTTCTAAAAGGCGGGTCCCAATTCTAGTCCTCTAAGATAGTCAAAGGAAAAGCCTAAGGCTAGATCCTAAGCACTAAAAAGAAGAAAGGAAGACCTCATCAAAAATGAGGTCAACAGAGTCACCAATGACAAAACTCGATATGACAATTTAATGTCAGAAGCAGAAAATACAACTGCTAAAATGACAGACTTGGTCCAAATGCTACAAAAAGCAAATTATCCTTATACTGGATATGATACACCACCTGAGAATTCTCATCATATACTTGAAAATAATGTATGGAGACGAAAATCATCTGAAAGAAATTCTGATACCACCAACACTCCTGCAAATAATTCACAAGAAGAGATTTGCAAAAAACATTCTACAAAATCATTTCAGGAGAGATTAAAGAAATTAAAAGAAGATATTAAACAACTTTCAAGACAAGAAAGGAAAAATACTTATGAAAGTTCCAATGAGAATGTTGCTAGTGTTAACATGGTAGAAACCCGATCTGCTTCCTTAGCACGAGAATCAAAAGAAGAGGAATTGCGAGAGGTGATACGACAACGAGATGAACAAATAAGTCGTCTTGAACAAAGAATGGAAGAACTGGTAGCGACTTTGCAAAAACCACCAGCGGACCCTTCTCCAGCTATTGAAATCATTAGACCGGAGGTTATTCACATCCTTGAAAGCAGAGAAGAACTGATGGATGTTGAGGAAAGCACTCGAAAGAGAAAGAATTCTCCTCATAACGAAACTCCAGAAAAGGATATTACAAAAATAGTGGAACAAAAGATTAAAGAAACAATGGCTCGGCAAAAGCTGGAGCATTAACTCCAAAGGGTAGGCCATACCCGCAGGAATTTGATTCGTTCAATATCCTAAAGGTTTTGTTCCTCCTGTCTTTAAAATGTTCGATGGGACGGGAAATCCCCGACAACATCTGGCACATTTTAGAGCAAGCTACTGTAATGCTGGAGGAAATGACGCTCTCCTTTTTCGACAATTTATTAACAGTCTCACGGGAGTTGCCTTCGACTGGTATGCAGAACTTCCCAACGGATTTGTCAAAACTTTTGTAGAGCTTGAAAGCCTTTTTATTCAACGCTTTGCAGGAGCACAACATCACACCACTGTTGGTGATTTGGTAGTAGAGAAACAAAAACCAGGAGAAACCTTGGTAGATTATATTTTATGCTGGAGAAATCTCAGCATGAAATGTGAACCACAATTACAAGAACAACATGATGTTGGAATACTGCTCAAAAATATCTATGGTCCTATAGCATTCATGCTTAAAGGATTTACGATAAAAACTTTTGAAAAATTACTCAGTAAAAGTGCCAATCTTCAGGAAGAGGTTAAGTAGATGAGTGTAATGGAGAAAACTGAAAAGACAAAAACTATCAAAACTTTTGAAAAGAAACCTGGAAATATTGCAAAAAAAGGCAAACAGGTGATGCAAATCCAACCAGAGCAAAAGAAGCAACGACAAAATCCTTCGACATCACGAGACATCACCTCAATTACAACTTCGACAACCAATCCCGAGTGTCAAGCGAGAAGAAAACAATGGCTCAAAGAATGAATAAAGTATATTCATTTAAAACGAAGCCGTCGGTAAAATATTTCGTAGCTTGCTTAAAATACCCGAATTTAAGCTACCGAAGCTAAAAGGCCAGCAGATATTGACATGAAGGACAATCCTAATTATTGTCCTTATCACGGAGATGCTCGGACATAAAATTGAAGAATGTTTTGTCTTCAAAAACTGGTTAGAGCGTAATTTCAAAGATGGAAATATAGTCATTCCAAAAGAATACTTGAAAGAACCTGAAAAGGGATCAGTCAATATGGTTTCGATGGAGGAACTTAATCCTGAAAACAAGGATAGCATTTTTGAAAAGATCTTTGCTAAATACCAAGTTACAAAATCTCCCAAGAAACAAAAGAAAAAGAAAATCAAGAAAATGAAAAAGATTAGAGGTCTTCCAGACATAGGGGCTGCAACTCCTTTTGTACCTTCTAGTTCATTTCACTCTTGTACTAGGATAGTTATGTCGGCCGAAGGACGAAAAATCCTTAAGCCAATAACTTTGTATGACTTTCTTTTTATCATGAATAATAACAATCCTAGTTTTGTGTACATTTTATCCATTCTGGATGATGCTTCTGAGAATGACCATTTGAATTCTAACCCTATAGACAATGCTCAAATCGTATATGATCAATCTAAAGACAATCAAACTAATGAAAACGAAAATGAGAAATCTGACAATGACACAAATGAAGATGACATTGCTACGCTTCAATTACAAGGAATCCTGATTTCTATAGGATTGGAGTCCTCAGACTCAGAAACGAATGAATCGGATAATCAACTTGAAGAAATAGTTAAAATTAACTTGAGAAGTGGAAAAATCTTACCTCCTAGGATAACTCCACAAGAAAAAGAAAAACAAATGATTACACCAGATAAGATCATTCCTCCAATATATCCTCGAACTTCTGAAGGAAGTAAGGATGATCTTCACAATAAGGTGGATTATAATGTACTGGCTCATTTGAGAAAATTACCCGCAAAATTAAGCATTTATGACACTCTCATACTTTCCAAAGAAATGAGAGAATCATTAATAAAGGCTCTTTCAGACCCTGACATTTGCTTAACTCAACTTGCCAGTACTACCCAAAATGAAGCCTACTCATTAGAGGAATCAACAAAGATTACCTTCTCTGACAATGACTTGTTGCTCGGAACAACTGAACATAATCATCCACTATATATTACAGTAAACATCAATGACACGATACTTTCAAGAGTTCTTATTGACCCAGGTGCTTCAATCAACATTATGAATCTGAGAACTCTTGCATACTTAGACATTTATGCCTCTCAACTATCAAGGGATACGATGATGTTAAGAGGATTTAATCAACAAGGAGAACGGGCCCTTGGATCAATAACATTGCTCTTAAAAATAGTCGACTTGGCAACGACAGCAAAATTTCACATTATTGATTCAGACACCTCTTTTAATGCCTTACTTCGGCGACCATGGCTCCATGAATATAAAATGGTACCCTCTTCATTACATCAATGTATCAAATATTTACGAAAAGGACGAGAATTTCGTATTATAGGAGACCTGCAACCGTTTTCAATCCATGAAATCGGTATACATGAAGATGCATCATATTATGCTCCTATAAATAAAGTAATATCTTCCAAAGAGACAACGGTAAATATGGAAGAAAAGAACAAAGAAAAGAAAATAAATGAAAAAGATTTTTCTTCAATAAAGACAAAAGAGACTAATTTCCGTCAGACTCGCACTCGAGGTCGAGGCTGAGAACGAGGGCGAAAGAGAGAAGATCCAATTGTCACAATGAAGAAAATACTGAAATTCAAAATCCACCTGGATTCTGAATAAGAAACGACATCTGTGGTTGCAAAGGAACCCCAATTCAAAATATCTTTAGAAGAAGAAGACAAAGAGAAACAATTTGAATCCATGTATGACAAAATCAATCATTATATACATTCTATGACTTTAACTCCAATCTCAACTTCTAAGATTGAGAATTTAATAGTCAAAGAAGTATATAATGATGACAAAAAGCCAATTAAGTTTAAACTTGGCTCTACTTCTTCTTGTACTAAAGATGATGTAAAAATAGAAGATGGAAATCTTCCACAATCAATGAAAATTCCTTTTGAGCTGTATTCTCCTTGAGCACGAAAATTCATTCAAAACAGTTTAATGATCAAACAATAGTCTTTAAAACAACCGCATTTCATTGAACAAATGTGGAATGATAATAAACAAAATTCTAACTCTAAAAAAGGTGTTGGATTTGGAGTTTTGGGACCATTAGATGATACAGAATTTTGTTTGATCGTCACGGAAGAATGTGATTCGAAACATTACCCGATCTTCCAATTGAAAATGCTCCCCGGAGTTGGAAGAAGAAATTAAATCGACAATCGATGAACTAAAAGAAATAAATTTATGAACTAATGAAAATCCAAAACCGACTTTTATTAGTTCATTCCTTAATGATGAGGAAATAAAAGACATAACTCAATTGTTGATGGAATATAAAGACCATTTTGCTCGGACTTATGACAAAATGCCCGGTTTATCTCCGAAATTGCAGTTCATAAACTTGGGATAGACCAAATCATAAACCCAGTTAAACAAGCTCCGAGAAGGATGCGTGTCGAAATAGAGCAACAAGTTATTGCAGAAGTCAAGAAATTGATAGAGGCTGACTTCATACGAGAAGAAAACTATCCAACATGGCTAGCCAATGTGGTGTCAGTTAAAAAGAAAAATGGACAAATAAGAGTCCGCATAGACTACGGGGACTTGAACAAAGCATGTCCAAAAGATGAATTTCCTTTACCAATTCCCGAGTTAATGGTTGATATTGCATCAAAATATGCAATATTTTCTTTCATGGATGGATCATCGGGATATAACCAAATAAAAATGTTTTCGGAAGACGAAGTAAATACAGCTTTTCCGAACACCCATCGGCATATATTGTTATAAGGTTATGCCATTTGGACTGAAAAATGCTGGTGCAACCTATCAAAGAGCCATGACACGGATTTTTGATGAACTAATACATAATCAAGTCGAATGTTATGTCGACAATCTGGTTGTCAATAGTAAACAAAAGACGATCATATATACGATTTGAGAATTGTCTTTGAACGACTACGACGTTATAATCTTAAAATGAACCCTTTAAAGTGCGCCTTTGGTGTCACTTCAGGAAAATTTTTAGGATTTGTAGTTCGACATCGTGGGATAGAAATTGATCCTCTCAAAATCGAAGCTATTCTAAATATGCCTCCTCCTAAAAATCTAACTCAATTGAGATCCTTCCAAGGAAAATTAGCATACATACGACGTTTCATTTCCAATCTATCGGGTAGATGTCAACCCCTTACTGCCCTTACTAGAAAGGATGCCAAATTCGTGTGGGATGAAAAGTGCCAACATGCCTTTGAAGACATTAAACAATATTTGACAACCCCTCCTATCTTAGCAGCCCCTGTATTAGGAAGACCTTTAATCCTTACACCGCGGCATTGGACAATTCACTTGGAGCTTTACTAGCACAAGTAAATGATGAAGGAAAAGAAAATGTGTTATACTACTTGAGTCGTTATTTACTTCCAACGGAAATAAAATATCCGACAATCGAGAAGCATTGTTTAGCCTCGATCTTCGCAGTTCAAAAGCTAAGACATTATATGCTTTCTCATAAAATAACTCTTATTTCAAGAGTTAACCCGTTACAATATTTAATAACACGACCGACACTTTCTGGGAGATTAGCAAGATGGGCAATGATCTTGTTACAATTCGACATAACATTTGTACTGCAACGTGCTATTAAAGGACAAATCCTAGCAGATTTCTTAGCGGCACACCCAATTCCAACAGGATCACCCCTTAATGACGATCTACCTGATGAACAAATATCAGAAGTAAAAAATTCTAACATGCAACGATGGGAACTCTACTTTGACGGAGCATCGTCTGCATGGAAAGACAAAGACAAGCAGACAATCATACCAGGAAAAGCCGGAGTAGGATTAATTTTCATTACTCCAGAAAAAATGATGATGCCCTTTTCCTATCATTTGACAGAACCATGCACAAATAATGAAGCCGAATATGAAGCGCTCATAACCGGTCTTGAATTGACAATATTAATGGAAATTGAGAATATTGATATCTATGGAGACTCCCGATTAATTATCAATCAAATTGTCGGCAAATACAAAATTCTGAAACCACGACTGAAAGCAATATTCCCGTTACACTCTGAAATTACTTCAACAAATTCCTGATGTAACATTCTTCTTAATCCCGAGACGAGACGATTCTCTAGCAGATGCTCTGGCAAAACTTGCAAAGGAATTCACATGTCCAGAAGAAGATGACATACCGATTTCTATAAAAGGACGGCAAGTTCTTTCTCAAATTGATATGGATAATTTGCATAAAATCGGTGAAAATATGACAATGGCAATAAATGACGAGAAGGATGATTGGCGACAACCAATCATCAAATATTTACAAACTGGAGAATTACCTGAAAATAGTTCTATTGCCAACCAAATTAAACAAAGAGCATTATCATATGCTCGCAATAAATGACATCCTTTACAAACGATCTTTTGATCAAATGTGGTTAAGATGTTTAAACCAAATTGAAGCTCGAGAGATTGTTAAAGAAGTTCATTCAGGTTTATGTGGTGCACATCAATCCGGGCCCAAAATGAAAATGAAAATAAAAAGAATGGGTTATTATCGCCAACAATGATGACGGATTGTCTTCGACATTGCAAAGAAATGTCATCAATGTCAAATACATGGAGTAGTTTTACATCAACCTCCAAATGTACTACATCCAACTATTGCATCATGGCCATTTGAATGTTGGAGTATCGACATAGTGGGCCCTATAGATCCTCCATCCTCCAAGGGCCATAAATTTATTACAGCGACTATCGACTATTTTTCTAAATGGGTAGAAGCAATACCCTTCGAGAAGTCGAGGCGAACAAGTTCTCCACTTCTTTAAAACCCATATCGTTTATAGATTTGGGATTCCTCGAAGAGTCATATCAGATAATGGGTTGGCCTTCAAAAACACAAAAATGAATCACTTCATCCAGAGGCATGGGATTGACTGGAGATATTCCACAATCTATTACCCTAAAGCCAATGGATTAGCTGAAGCTTTCAATAAAACGTTAGTCCAAATCTTGAAAAAGACATTAAGTAATAGCCCGAGACAAGTGGCATGAACGACTAATAGAAGCTTTATGGGCTTATAGAACTACATACCGAACTCCAACACGGTCTACACCATTTGCTTTGGTATATGGTTCTGAAGCCATTTTGCCTCTAGAAGTCCAAATTCCTTCTCTCAGAATCGCAATAACTGATAAGATAACTGAAGAAGAGAATGTCAAGTTGCGACTTGAAGAACTTGAAAATTTAGAGGGCAAGCATTTGCAAGCCCAACAAAATCTTAAATTATATCAAGCAAAAATGATACGAGCTCATGACAAACTAGTTCGTCCTAGAACCTTTCGAATCAGTGAATTAGTTTTAGTTCTTCGAAGACCTATACTAGCTCATCGAAAGATAGGTGGCAAATTCGAACCCATATGGGAAGGTCCATATGTAATCGAAAAGACATATTCCGGAGGATCCTACCAATTGGTGGATTGTCAAGGAGAAAGAATCCTACCTCCAATCAATGGGCGTTTTCTAAAGAAATACTACGCGACATAAAAAAAAAGAAAGAAATGAATAAAGACTTATTTATAAACTGGGACAGTAAATTCTCCTTTCAAAAA
>JAKZJZ010001575.1:0-26525 GCA_022702705.1 Papilionanthe hookeriana x Papilionanthe teres | reverse complement strand
CAAATTCTTAATCCTATAGCTAGTCATTTCCTATGACGTCTAGGTTCTTTGTGTTTTTGTTTGAGGATGATTTTCTTCATCAAAGAATAATTAAGTTCAATTGTTCTTATGAACATCCTATCATATCGAGGAAGTTCTTAAGACAAATCTTAAACATCTTTTCAATATTTCTAGGATTGTTTTAAGTCCAAATGAATTTAATTACACAAATGAATTAATCGTCCGAGGTTTAGTTAAGTTTTGTTATTATCTTACTCAGTGAACTAGGATGTTTGAATATCCTATAAGTGAAGTAACATTTCATTTAATATTTTGTTTAGGAGTTATGATAACTAAAGCTTTTGAGGGTAAATTGGTGTTCAAATGGTTTGTGATTTAGTTTAATTTCCATTAATGGGTTTAAATTTGGAATAGTGTTCAAGTTATTTTAGATTTATTTTGAATTCTTTATTTCTTTGGTGATGTTATATTTAATTCAACTTAATTTAATTTAATTTAATTTAATTGAGTTTTAATTTAATTTAATTCAATATAGTTCAATTTAATTTGAATTGATGTTTAATTAATTTGATTTGATTTAATTTTAATTTAATTTGATTTAATTTAATTTAACTTAATTTAATTTTAATTTTAATTTAATTTTATTTTTAATTTTAATTGAAATTTTTAAAAGAGTTTAATAATTTAATTTTAGTTTAATGATTAAGTCTTTTAATATTTTAAATTTTAGTTATCATTTTAATTAAGAATTGAATATTAATGAGATAATTAATTTAGGGATTTTTAAATTAAAGAATAAATCTCTTCCTAATAATATCCCTATTTTAATAATTCCAATTTTATTATTCTTCCAAATTTAATCCATCATTTAATTAAAGTTTAATCATTTTAAATTGCTTAATGGGTTTCTACCCTTTAATCATTTAAATTTCAATCATCCAAATCAGATTAGGATCAAATATTTTACTTGTTAATTTTTTTATTAAACCTAAAGTTTTAATTAAGGATTAAAAAATTTAATTACCACTTTACCCTTTAAGCTTAATAATTTCATAACTCACTAAATTGAACTCAAATGAACTTGAAATTTTTATGTGACTTCACTCATATGTCAATAAAGACATGAGAGGAGAAAATGTGATTTTTTTGTATTTAATTTATTTATATAATTATTTTTGGTAGAAAATAGAGATTTTCAAGGAAAATTTAATAACATGACCAAGGGAAAGTTTCTGTCCTTAAGAAAATTAGGGGACATTCCTAATGACCAGAGGATCACTTGGACCAATTTTGGTGATTTTTTGAATTATATTATTTTTATTATAATTATTTTAAGTTTTGGAGTGTTAATTAATTTAAAAATAAAATAAACGTTGAAAAATGAATTTTATATTTTTCAAAAATCTCTCTGATATCAAGAAAATCAGATAAGCAAATTTTGCAATTTTCTGATTTTTCTATGATTTATTATAATTATTTTAGTGAAAATGCTAGAAAATACATTTTTTTAATTTTAAAAATTACCTTAAAGCTTTAAAATTTAATATCTCACTAAATAGACCTAAGAAAAATGTGGGATTTGTTCCTATGTGATTAAAATTCAAAATGTGACATTTTGGTGAATTTTATTATTTTTGTGATTTTTATTATTTTTTAATTATTAAAAATATTAAAATATTATTAAAAATCAACTTTTTTAGAAAATTGAAATTTTAATTTTCTTAGGTTCCCCTGATATCAGAGAGGCTCCAAAACCAATTTGGTGAATTTTTGAAAGGTATTTTAAAAGTTATGAATTTTTAAAGTTTAAAATGACTAAGTGGCTTAATCAACCCAATTAGTGGGGCTAACCAAGTCCAATTGACCTCAAACTTTTATGGTGGATTCCTCTGATCCTAAAGGTCAGTGGAGATTTGATTTCAAGTCAATTTGATTCATGGTTAACTCTAATTAATTAGAGACCTATTTTGGGTGTTTAAGCCAATTAGGGTTGTTTTAAATGAACTAAGTCAAAACCTATTTTTCCTAGGGTTCTCTGGTCATAAGAAACATCACCAAATTTTCCTAGAATTTATTTCACAACATGCTATTTGTTGGAATTAAAATACTCAAAACAACAACATGAATTTGAAAAATGAATAATTTTTTATAGGGATGGCCTCTGACTTTGGAAAATTCAGGGAATGTTCCCAAATTCAGAGGCTTCAAAAGCCCTATGGTCTCATGCCATGGTGAATTGTATACATGCATGGAGAATTAAAAGTATGCAGAGAGTAAATAAATTATAAAAAATAAAATACTTGATGAAATTAAATGATTTCTTTTCCACATTATTCTCCTCTGTTCACTGAGCAAGAGGATATTTTTATTTTAATTTTCTGATTTTTCTACACAGAGTTATGAATTTTTGAAGTTTAGGAAATTAAATAAATCAAAAAATACCCTAATTTTCTATTTATCCACGCGGCGCCAACTCATCCTCGGCATCTCCGAAACGCCGCGTGTCGCGCTCCCATTCGACGCCGCCACCTGAGTCAGCAGTCCGGGCCCCGCGGTTCTCGTACCGTCTCCTGGTCCGACGCCATCTGAGCCGTTCATCCGCACGTGTATTGAATGGACGGCATCCGTTCATCGTCCCCGAGCGTCCTCACCCGAGAGCCGTCCACACTAAATCCCTAAGATCTCACTCGATACTCAATGGATTTTCATGTTCTTATGCTCTATGGATTCGTCTTGAAGAGACGAACACATCTATACGGTTATCATGCATTGAAACTAAGGCATTTGAAATGGAGAATCTCCAGAAGCTCGGGATGAAGAATTAGCTCATACCTTTGCTCAGAGAAGTGTGGCTTCGATCTGAGAGTTGTTACACCTTCGATTGGATCCCGACAAGCTCCGGATGAAGTCTCCTGGTCCGGTGAATTGTCTAGATGTGATTTCGACCAAGCCCGATCACAAAGCTTGGAGGCCGGAGCAACCTGGGTGGCTCTGGAGATGGGGCTTTCTTTGGTGGACACCTTCCCTCGGTCCGGTGAAGGTGTAGAACCAATCAATTTGGGAATTGGTTCACCTGTGGAGAAGTGTCCTGGTTTTGGGTGGAATTTCGGTTGGGAAATTGGATTTTATCGGTAGGGATTAGGGCAAATTGACACCGGGGCTCAACTCGCTCTAAGGGTGGAGAAGGGTTTGGAACAATTTTGGCGAGTTTCGGCAAGGTTTGTGCAACTCTCCTCCATGGCCGTGAGGGTGAGGGGTTTAAATAGGAGAGGCTGGAGAGCCTTCCGGGGGAGTTGAGGCATGGGATCGAGCCTGCTGCGGTGAGGAGAAGAACAGCCATAGTGACCATTTGGCATGGGGCAGCTCAGCAAGTGGGAATTCCAAACTTTGGCTCCTCCCAAGGTCTCGGCCATGGTGTTTTCCGGCGATCCAGGCGGCTGGCCGGCAGGCATGGGTCACCATCTTGACCAGGGAGGTCAGGGCTTGGCAATGGTGAAGTCAATTGGGCTTGGACATGTGTAAAGTGTTTGGATTAAAATGGAATGGGGGAGAGGCCACTTTGGCTTGAAATTGGTCAACCCATTGGTTTGGGTTGGGTGCACCTCCCGATGGCCTGATTTTGGGCTGAGAGGATCAGTTGGGTCAGCCAAGGGAGAGTGGTGTGGTCTTTATCCATGATGAGGTGGCTAAACATGGTTTAGTGTGTGACATGCTTAAGGTAAAAAAGGGGTTAAGGAGGATTAGGAAAGGGGCTCATCCTTTTGCCATTAATGGCTTGATCACATGTCAAGCCTTCCATGGCTTCATGTGGCTTGTCCATGGCTTGCATGGCTCACCTTTGGCTTGGGAAAAGGTTTGGTCAATTTCATGAAAATGGGTTTTAAGATTTTTTGGTAATTTGATGGAAATTTGTATGAAACTTGATTTGGAATAATTTGATGGTGAATTTAGGACTTAGGTAATGGCTTTAATTAAGTGGATGACAAATGGAGATGTCATGTGGGCTTTAGGGTAGATTTTGGGCCTTTGGTTGTGGTGAAGTGGGCTTTTAGGAAAGTTTAAGGGAAATGGGCTTTTTGATTTTAGGATGGGCATTTGGGTAAAGATTTTGTGAAGAAATTTGTCAAATAAATTTCATAATTGGTTTAGGGATGTTCTATGAAGGGCTTGGAATCAATTTGGTGTGATTTGGAGTTGAATTGGTTTGAATTTGGATTTATTTGGTGAGTGGGCCTATGTAGGTGAAATTGGGCTAACTTGGGCTAATGTTGGGCTAGGGTTGAAATTGATATAAAATCAAAGTTGAGAAATTTTTATGGGAGTGTTTCAAAGAGGTTTTGACTTTGGTTGGGCTTTGATTTTGGGGTTTGGGTCTAAATTTTGGGTTAGGTTTGGGTTTAGGTCAAAATAGGGCCTTTTAGCTTTGGGTTGAATTTGAGTGGGGTTTGGGTCTAAATTTTGGGCAAATCATGTTAGTGTTTTGTTTGTGGGAATGTTAAGGAAGATTTAGAAAAGATTTGGGGTTAATTGGAATTGAATTGGGTGAGTTTGGGTTAGGTTTGGGTCATGGGTCCAAATTGGGCTTTAAGGCCAAAAGTGAGGTTGGATCCAAATGTCAATCAAATTGGACTTGGATTTGGTCTAGATTGGTATTGGGGATATTGAATTGAAGTTTAGAATTGAATTGGACTAAAATTGGGGTCAATTGGGTAGGTTTGGTTCGACATTGGGTTCACTTTGAGTTAAAATGGGTCAAATTGGGGGTTTTGACAAAAATAGGGTAAATTGACAAAATTGGCCCATGGTGTAGTTGGACAAAATGAAATTCGGAATATTTGGGATTTTTTGGAATTTTCTGGGAATTTTCTGAATTTTTGGATTTTTTGGCCAAGAGGGGTATTTTGGGTATTTGGAGGGTATTGGGAGGTTTTCTTGGAATTTTTGGTATTTTTGGGTATGGATGATCAATTTAAGTGATGTGGAAATGTTTGGGAATGATTTTGGAGAATTTTGGATAATTTGGAAATTTTGAGAAATTTGGGTAATTTCGGGGGTTTTGGGTAGACTAAGCGGGTGTAGGGTCCCGGGGGTCAAAAATTGAAATTTTGGAAAATTGAAGGTTGGGTGGATGTAAGTGGAAAGAAGTCATTTTGGTTGAGCCATGAAGCCATGTCAAGCCCACATGAGCCATGAAGGGACTCATTTGAGGCATTCACTATGTTGTTCCTAACCCTCTTGCCCAAGGGCTTAGGGGTTAAGGACCATCCATGTGAATCACCCACATGAGTCGGGAGGTCAAGTTAAGTATGGGTGTGTGAAAGTGTAGTGTATAGGTGTAGCGTATAAGTGTAGTGTGTGTGTAAGTCAGCCCCTTCACTGGACCGGGCCACCCGTAGGCGGTCCTAAGGCCAAAGAGTCCTATAGGAACTCATCCTTTAAACTTCCACATTCGATTTCAACCCTCTAGGTGATTAGGGGTCTACGATAAAGTTTGCAGAGTTTGCGAGGAGTTAAGAAGTGGTTTGAATTTCTAAAAGGTGGGTCCCAATTCTAGTCCTCTAAGACAGTCAAAGGAAAAGCCTAAGGCTAGATCCTAAGTACTAAAGAGAAGAAGAGAAGATCTCATCAAAAATGAGGTCAACAAATGGACTGGTGTTGACCGAAGCGATCAAGAAAACCAACGCAAACATCCAAGTGACAAACTTAGGACGAAATAGAGGAATTTTCGCTGGGGAGTAGCAAGTATATCTCTGAAACCGGAGATTTCTGAACTTTCGCTGGGGAAAGGAAAAGGAGGTGAATCCCAAATCACATGACCTGGGGGAATTTCGATTTAGATCTTATTTTGTTTCAATTTAAGTTTTGATGTGTGAGTTTAGATTTCAATTTGGAATTTCAATTTAGATTGAAGTTTGTCAAGATTAATTTGAAGGGATTTGATTTGAAATGAAAATTGGAATTCTGAGGTTGTAGATGTAACATCTTCAACCTCGAAAGAAAATTGAATTGATCGGA
Source organism: Papilionanthe hookeriana x Papilionanthe teres (assembly GCA_022702705.1). Classification (NCBI taxonomy): domain Eukaryota; kingdom Viridiplantae; phylum Streptophyta; class Magnoliopsida; order Asparagales; family Orchidaceae; genus Papilionanthe; species Papilionanthe hookeriana x Papilionanthe teres. The sequence continues at coordinate 20,510 of JAKZJZ010001575.1, read as the reverse complement.
TTGAATCATTGCAATGAGGAGAGATTTCAGAGCAATGCGGTTTTGGATGTAAAATCCTTAACCTCAAGAGTTTGAATTTTGATGTATTTCAGTGCAATAGGGAAAGAATCCTAAAGCAGTGCAGTCTTGGATGTAAAATCCTCGACCCAAAAGTTTAAATTTGATGTATTTCAGTGCAATAGGGAAAGAATCCTAAAGCGATGCGGTCTTGGATGTAAAATCCTCGACCCAAAAGTTTGAATTTGATGTATTTCGAGTGCAATAGGAAAGAATCCTAAAGCGAGTGCGGTCTTGGATGTAAAATCCTCGACCCAAAATTTTGAATTTGATGTATTTCGAGTGCAATAGGAAAGAATCCTAAAGCGAGTGCGAGTCTTGGATGTAAAATCCTCGACCCAAAAATTTGAATTTGATGTATTTCGAGTGCAATAGGGAAAGAATCCTAAAGCAATGCGATCTTGGATGTAAAATCCTCGACCAAAAAGTTTGAATTTGATGTATTTCGAGTGCGATAGGAAAGAATCCTAAAGCGAGTGCGATCTTGGATGTAAAATCCTCGACCCAAAAGTTTGAATTTGATGTATTTCGGTGCGATAGGAAAGAATCCTAAAGCAAGTGCAGTCTTGGATGTAAAATCCTCGACCCGAAAATTTGAATTTGATGTATTTCGAGTGCAATAGGGAAAAAATCCTAAAGCGAGTGCGATCTTGGATGTAAAATCCTCGACCCAAAAGTTTGAATTTGATGTATTTCGGTGCAATAGGGAAAGAATCCTAAAGCGATGCGGTCTTGGATGTAAAATCCTCGACCCAAAAGTTTGAATTTGATGTATTTCAGTGCGATAGGGAAAGAATCCTAAAGCAAGTGCGGTCTTGGATGTAAAATCCTCGACCCAAAAGCTTGAATTTGATGTATTTCAGTGCAATAGGGAAATAATCCTAAAGCAGTGCAGTCTTGGATGTAAAATCCTCGACCCAAAAGTTTGAATTTGATGTATTTCAGTGCAATAGGGAAAAAATCCTAAAGCATTGTTGGATGTAAAATCCTCGACCCAAAAATTTGAATTTGATGTATTTCAATGCAATAGGGAAAGAATCCTAAAGCAGTGCAGTCTTGGATGTAAAATCCTCGACCCAAAAGTTTGAATTTGTTGTATTTCAGAGTGCAATAGGAAAGAATCCTAAAGCGATGCGGTCTTGGATGTAAAATCCTCGACCCAAAAGCTTGAATTTGATGTATTTCGAGTGCAATAGGGAAAGAATCCTAAAGCGATGCAGTCTTGGATGTAAAATCCTCGACCCAAAAGTTTGAATTTGATGTATTTTAGTGCAATAGGGAAAGACTCCTAAAGCAGTGCAGTCTTGGATGTAAAATCCTCGACCCAAAAGTTTGAATTTGAAATCTGATTTAGATTTGATTTGAAATTTGGAAGGATTGAATTTTGAAATTTGGAATGATGAGTTTGAACTCGGTTGAAATTTGATTTAAGATTTGATTTGAAATTTGGAAGATCAAATTTGAAATTTGATCGAGATTGGATTTGACATTTGATTGAGAATCGATTTGTGATTTGATTTAACATTTATGTTGATTTCGTTTATCTTTTAATGATTCAAATTTTACTTTATTGTTTATTTAATGTTCATGTGAAATTGGTGTTCGTCATTTTAGATTTTTTTATTTATTTATTTTTTTTATTTCTTTTCTGTTCTTTGTTCGAAGTTCATTTAACTTTAATGGCGTTTCCCAATCAATTTGCACAAAAGAGGTGAAGGCCAAAAACGTGACATGGTCACTTTCATTCCAATCATGTAGAAGATACATCATACATTTTGATCCGGAATATATTTCATACAATCCATGTAAACTCAAAACGGATCGTGTATGATCTTTGTTGATCCATCAAAAGAAGCATCTCGTCAAAAATCCATGTCCGAATAGTGGGGTACATGGTTAATAACATCACCTTCCAAGCCATCCTTGGCAAGGATGCCGGCTGGATGTACGTTGGAGGTGTGATATCTCCCATGTAACTCACAGCTCGTAAGGCCGGAGGTTTTCTAGCTCCGGGTCTGGCTGGAAATGGTAAGGTGTCTTACTGTCGTCCATCCTTCTAAAAGTAACTGAGATCCGCTTCACTGGTACTCCTGGTATGCAATGCTTAGCGATATCTGCTCCGTTGCCCTTCGATATCATGACGGAACCTACCGGTAAAGGTATCTTCACCGGCCCTCGGAACTCACCCGGGCCTCGCTATCCGGAGGTCGGATCCGAACATGATGTTACACTCGTTCGGGAAAGAGACCGTGCGAAGGGTCCGACAAAGTCGTGGTGATCTATATGTGGGGGTATGCGATCACCTCGTTTGTAGATGTTGATAATTCAACTATTGGGTATGCAATCCGTCGGCGTACCCTCCATGTTATCAATCTCTTTACCATTCTCTTGATGACTAATGGCATCAGATCCACTTGCCCATGACGGAGTATTCCCGGTGGGTTTCCCTTCCTATCTTCAACAAAATTGTAGCAGCATCCGCATTGTATTGTGATTCTTCCCTTCCCTGGCATCCATCTCCGGGGTTCTGAGTTGGTATTTTCCCTTAGGCGGCCTGCTCGGCCCATTCTTTTCAAATCCCGGATACAATCCACGATTTGCTCTTGTTCATACTCTGAGAATACGTTGGTATGTAGCTCGAGGCCCTCTAGTATATTGATTCTTCTACCTTTAATTCTCTCGAAGTATTCAAAGGTTTTCTTTTCAACATTCTGCATTCTCTCCAGCTTCGTATTCCGGAATAATCTGTAGATGGCGAGGCCTGGTGACATATTGTGGGATATATGGTTCAATCCCTTCACGTTCTCCTGCATACCTCGGCTCCTCGGGGATGATGCCTGTCGGGACATCCCCGGGGTTGCTTCTGCAATAAGGTCATGCATCACTGGTGGTTCTATCCGGTGGCGTGGTAGCCTTCTTTCTTCTGATCTTCGTGAGATTTCCCGAGTTCTTTCGTTATCCTAGGAGCCGGCCTCCTTTCTTCGGGTTCTCGGTGAACCGGTGTCCTTGAAGTGTACGTACCGGCAGTAGTAAGCTGTCTCGTCGCGCTGGTCCGCGCCTAGTTTTGTTAACATCTTACGGATACGGCGATTCTTATTTCTTCGTTGTGTTGCTGTGAGAGTAGCTCTCCGCACTTCTTGAATCTCCGTGGGCGCGGTGCTGACAAGCCTGCCCTCTGCTGTAGCGACTACAGATTTTATTCTCTTGTCTTCTTCAGTATTTGCCTTTCTTTTCTTGTTGCTTGGATTGGTGGCTTGGGCCACCCACTTTCATCACTCGTCCGCCGGGTAGTTCTTCTCGGTTAATCGGGACCCGATCACTTTCCTCGTATCGTAGGCTGCGAGCTCGCATGTGCGAAATCCGAGTCGATCTCGATTATCGCTCCATCTTTCACCCTCTTTTCATCGAGTGCAAGGCTTATGCCATTCTTAAAGTTCAGGACCAACCGCCCGTTCGACATTTCCTCGCGAAAAGACAAGGAAAAGGATCGGGGGTCGTACTAAGAACAAGAACATTAAGGAAATGTTTATTAAAGACAGTTTTTTTTATTACTTCTTGTATTTTAAAATTTAACAGGAATGAAGTGGGATAAGATCAGGAAAGGGATTTTGATTTGGAAAAGAAAACAAGGAAAACTTTATTATCATGATTTTATTTATTTTAGCACATTTTATTATTTTTGGGTTCAGACCCAATCATCGAGTAATTACTTCGCCTCGTGTTTCTTAGGGATGAAGGATTCACTCCTTCGAAACATCGAGTAGCGTAATACTTTTTCAAGTATCGTCCGTTGATCGGAAGCATATGTCGTTCTCCCCGGCAATTCACTAGCCGGTAGGAACCTCCCGAGTATACTCGCTTCAACCACAAACGGTCCTTCCCAAGTGGGTTCAAATTTTCCTCCTATCTTGCGGTGTGCAAGAATAGGTCTCTTGAGAACGAGAACTAAGTCACCAACTTTGAAGGTTCTTGGGCGGACCGGCTTGTCATGGGCTTGAACCATCTTAGCTTGGTATAGTTCTAAATTCCGTTGCGCCGTAAGTCTTTTCCCTTCCAAGCTTTCTAATTCTTCGAGTCGTAATTTGGCGTTTTCTTCGTCGTGATCTTGTTTGCAATCGCAATTCGAGTGAAGGAAGCCGAACCTCTAAAGGTAACACTGCCTCGGACCCATACACCAGAGCGTAAGGTGTAGCTTAAGTAGGAGTTCTGAAGGTTGTCCGGTAAGCCTATAAGGCTTCTAACAACTTCTCGTGCCAATTTCTCTTATTATCGTCCAAAGTTTTCTTTAAGATTTGAACGAGAGTTTTATTAAAAGCCTCAGCGAGGCCGTTTGCTCTTGGGTAGTAAATTGTTGAGTATCGCCGGTCGATTCCGTGTCTCCCGACAAAATTGTTGATTTGTGTGCTTCTGAATGCTGATCCATTATCTATGATGATCCTGCGCGGCACCCCGAAACGGTAGACAACTTGGTTCTTGAAAAACTGTAGCACGTGGTGCGCTTTCACTTCTATAAGTGGAATTGCCTCTGCCCACTTGGAAAAGTAATCCGTAGCCGCAAGAATGAAGCGATGTCCTTTTGAATATGGTGGTTCTATTGGACCCACTATATCTGTGCCCCAACATTCAAATGGCCACGATGCAATTGTTGGATGTAGCACATTTGGAGGTTGGTGTAGAACCACTCCGTGCACTTGGCATTGGTGACAGCTCTTGGCGATTTTCATGCAGTCGGTCATCATCGAGGGCCAGTAGTACCCTAGTCTTTTAATTTTCATTTTCATCTTCGGACCCGACTGGTGAGCGCCACGAGTCCCGAATGTACCTCTTTAACAATTTCACGGGCCTCGGACCCGCTCGAGCACCTTAGCCACATTTGATCAAAAGACCTTCCGTACAATGTGTTATTTATTAATGCGTAAGACGAGTTCTTTTCTTGATCCGATGGGCTAGCGACCTATCGTCCGGTAGCTTTCTTGTTTGCGGGTAATCCACCGATGGTCGTCGCCAATCTTCTATGTTTTCCGTCACTGCTGCAATTGATTCTTTTTCTTTTTCTGATTTGTGTATTGTGTCTATGTCAAGCTGTGATAGGACCTGACGTCCGTGAACTGACACTTCCACTGATTCATCTTGCAAACGGGCTAAAGCATCTGCTAAAGCATTTTATTTTCTGGGAATTTTGTAGATTGTCACATTTGGAATTTGTTCCAACAACTGTATGGCATACTAGAAGTATTGCTCGAGTCTTGGCTTTAAAATTCGTATTGTCCGGCGATCCGTTGAATGATTAACCGTGAATCCCCGTAGATGTTGATGTCCGTTATCCCCATTCGAATAGTTAATTCCGAGTCCCGTTATGAGGGCTTCATATTCGCTTCGTTGTTTGTACATGGTTACGTCAAGTGGTAGGAGTATCTTAACATCCCCCGCTCCGGTGTTATAAAGATTAGCCCGATTCCCGCCTTACGGGCACTATCACTTGCGATTCTTCATCTTTGTGCGCCGAAGATGCTCCGTCGAAATATAATTCCCAACGTCGATCATCGGGGTCTTCTAGATTCATTATTTGTTCATCCGGCAGATCGTCATTGAGAGGAGATTCGGCCGCAAAGGGTGTGCCGCGAGGAAGTCTGCTAAGACTTGTCCCTTTACGGCACGAAGAGGCACGAAAATTATATCGAATTGCAATAATATCATTGACCATCTGGCAAGTCTGCCGGAAAGTGTCGGACGAGTCAAGAAGTATTGCAATGGGTTAAACTTCGAAATCAGGTTGACCTTATGAGAAAGCATGTAGTGCCTGAGCTTTTGAGCGGCGAATATCAGGGCCAAACAATGCTTTTCAATTGCGGGATACCTTATTTCCGTCGGAAGTAAACGACGGCTTAAATAGTAAAGAGCATTCTCTTTACCCTCATCATCGACTCAGGCTAACAGGGCTCCGAGAGAGTCGTCTAAAGCCGCGGTGTAAAGTATCGCCGGTCTACCCGAGACCGGGGTCGCTAAGACAGGAGGTGTCATTAAATATTGTTTAATGTCCTCGAAGGCCTTCTGGCATTTCTCTTCCCAAATAAATTTGGCGTCCTTTTTAACTAGTGCCGAGAAAGGCCGACACCTACTCGACGGGTTCGAGATAAAGCGTCGAAGATATGCCGACTTCCCTTGAAAGGATCGTAGTTGTTTTAAGGTTTTGGGAGGTGGCATTTCTAAGATAGCTTTAATCTTTTCCGGGTGGATTTCAACTCCACGATGTCGGACAACGAATCCTAAGAATTTCCCGGAGGTGACGCCGAAGGCGCATTTTAAGGGATTCATCTTAAGGTTAAATTGTCTTAATCGTTCGAAAACAATTCTCAAATCATACGAGTGGTTTTCCTTTACTTTGCTTTTGATGACCACATCGTCCACGTAGCATTCGACTTGATTGTGGATGAGATCATAAAAAATTCTTGTCATTGCTCTTTGATAGGTTGCTCCTGCGTTCTTCAGTCCGAATGGCATTTCTGTGTAGCAAAATACTCCGATCGACGTCCTGAATGCTATAAGCTTTTCATCTTCTGGAGCCATTTTTATCTGGTTGTATCCTGAAGATCCATCCATGAATGAAAATATTTCATGCGTTGAAGCAATGTCGATCATTAACTCCGGATCGGTAGAGGGAATTCATCTTTTGGACATGCCTTATTTAAATCTCCGAAGTCCACACAAATTCGGATCCGACCATTCTTCTTTCGATCGGCACTACATTGGCTAACCAAGTCGGGTATTGTTCTTCACGGACAAATTTAGCGTCTATTAGCTTTTTAACTTCGGCTATGACTTGTTGTTCAATTTCTAGACGCATTCTTCTGGGACATTGTCTGACTGGGACAGAAGTAGGATCCACTCCTAGCTTATGGATCGCGACCTCCGGAGCTAATCCCGGCATCTCGTCATAGTTCCAAGCAAAACAGATCTTTAAATTCCATTAATAATTTGATTATTTCTTCGGAGTCTTCTTTGTTGAGTAAGGAGCTAACAAAGGTAGGTCTAGGCTCTTCGCTAGTACCTAAGTTAACTTCCGTCAACACATCTATTGTAGATTTAATTTCTTCTTCGAATTCTGGTGGAGCGTCTCCAATTTGTACATCTTCGAGTTCGTCTGTAGTTTCCATGCAGTTTTCATTGGACTTACAAGTGACAACCAAGCAAAATTCAGTATCGTCAATCGATCCTATCGTGCCGAATCCGAGTCCATACTTTGAATTGGGAGGACGACCGGAGTTATTCCATAATTTTTCAAAATGTTGTGATTGACCTTTTGTCCATTGTCGAGGTAAGAAACAACGTTGAATTAAATTTTGGACACAGGGAGAGTACCACTCAAAAGGTAATTCCATTAATTCTGATGAAGTGACATCTTCGAATTGTACATTATTTTTAGTTTTGGAGGAAGAAGCACCACGGTAGAATTTGATTGGCCTTGCACCGTCGTTACGTACCTCTTTGACCACCATACCCTCGATCTTATTAGAATGGATCGGGGTTAGGGTCATAGTATGTACGTAGTGGTTAATCTTCTCGTACATTGATTTGTATTCTTTGTTCTTCTCATCTTCGAGAGAGATCTTGAATTGCGGCTTCTTCTGACTTATTGTCGCTGCTTCTTGCTTGATTCCTTTTTCTTCTTCAGAACTATCTTCCCAATCAACATTGATGGCTGGTTTCATCTGTCCAACTGTCCTAACGTCTCTACCACGACCTCGTCCCCGGCCTCGACCTCGGATGCGAGTTGTGGAGATACCTTCACCATCTCGCCGTAAGGGAGTGGTGAGTGACTGTTGGACTAGAACTTCGAGTTCTTCGTCGTCCCGAACTTTCTTTGCTTCATTTGTTACGGTATCTCCGGAGAAGATTGTTTTCTTTGGCGGTGCATAATAAGCCGCATCTTCATGGATTCCAATTTCATGTACGGAGAATGGTTGTAAGTCGCCTTTGATGCACTCGTTCCCCTCCATCGTAGTATTTGATGCACTCGGTGTAGAGATGATGGTACCATCCTCGTTTTCATGTATCCACGGTCGGCCCGAGCGAGCGTTGAACGATGTTTCGAATCGATTATGTGAAATTTTGCGGTTGTCTTTGCTAAGTCACCGGTCTTCATCGATAGCGTTATTGACCCGAGGGCTCTTTCTCCTTTCCGGTTGAATCCTCTTAATAACATTTTGTCGGCCTCTAGCTCGCGAGCATCAATTTCCAAGTATGCTAGTGTTCGAAGACTCATTATATTGATTGATGCTCCCGGATCCACCAATACTCCGGAGAGCGTAAACTTCCCAATTGTAATCGAAATATACAATGGTCGGTTGTGATCCGTCGTCCCAAGTAGTAGGTCATTGTCCGTGAAGGTAATGCCTTCGTTGTTCCTTTAACGAGCAAACCTCATCTAAGGAATCTCCGGCCATTTGAGCTAAGCAAATTTCTCGGATCAAGTAAGGCTTTGATCAGAGCTTCTCTCATCTCCTTTGATAAGATGAGAGCGTCGTAAATGCTCAGTTTGGCCGGTAGTTTCCTAAGATGGGCTAACACGTTGTAGTCCACTTTATTTTCATGCGTTTCGGCTTCTTCTCGAATGGGTATTTCTTCTGCCGGGGTTGGTTCTTCTTGAGCAACCACACGCTTTCCTTTGTCTTTCGGACCCATTCTCGGAGGTAGAACTCTTCCACTTCTTAAGTTGACTTCGTAATTTCTTCGAATTTAGTGTTGAGTTCTGCGGTGTCTCCTCCTGAATCGGAATGACAGGCTCTTCCAGATTATCTTCAGAATCTGAAGCCTCTAACTCTATCGTGACTGGAGCTCCTCAAAACTCACAGATAGATCCATTGCTTGTTGAACTCTCGTAGCCTCCTTGATGGATATCTTCTTCGTTATTTTGATTGTCGAGATCGTGTACGATTTGAGAATTGTCGTTGGTATCGAAATCGATGTCCGGATTGTCGCTAGTTACGTAATCGTTAGAAACGATCAAAACGTAGCCAACGCCATCACCCTTATCATTATATGATCCCACCGAAGTGAGCGAGATAATCATACAAAATCGAGGTTCGAGGGATTTCTCCCCCGAATCAGAAACAACTATCCTAGGATAAGCAGCCCCTAGTCTAGCCTTAGGAGTCTCGGTCCTCTCTTCCTCGTCGATTTTCTTCTTCTCTTCGATCGCCTCCTCGTCGAGGTGGTTCTTCTATCGCAAGTGATAGTACCGGCTTAACGGGTCTCGAACTCTGAATTGAAGCTCGCATCGAAGCGGTTCGGATGCTCGTCTAAAATCTTCTTCGAAGACCTCGTCCGAGCGGTAGTCCATCCATCGTCGGCTGCATAGGGATCTATCGGAATGACGGGATCGGTTGAGATAACATTGACGGAACCTCCTTTCCGGGGTTCCTTCATGTACTCCTTCGGGATTGTTATATTTCCTTTCCGAAGGTTGTCGTTGAGCCAACTTTTAAAGGTAATGCAATCTTCTATCTTGTGCCCAAGCATCCGGTGACAGGGGCAAAAGTTGGGATCACCTTTCTTGTTGACTTCCTCTGGTCTTTTAGGCTCTGGCAGCTGGAAATCTAGAGTCTTCATCAGACTACGGAACATTTTCGGCACTGCTTCATTCTTGAACGGATATTCCCTGCTCAGAAGCTCCCTTAATGTACGTTGAGGATGAGACGGTTCTTCATACTGCGGAGACGACTGATAGCTAGACCGGGGTTGCTGGTAATTCTGTTGTGGTTGTCTGCGGCCGTTCCGGTGGTATTTGCATCGGTTGCTTGCCTTTGCCAACTCGCCGCAACGATCCCGGATTTCTTTTCGAAGGTCTTCACCGGCTTCGCTTGTCCGTCTTGTCGGCGAAACTTAATTGCTTCGCCTCTTCTTGCAAGCTTTCGTCCTTGCTTAACAACTTCTCGAAAGTCTTAATAGTGAATCCTTTGAGGAGAAGTGCTATCGGGCCGTGAATGCTTTTAAGCAAGATGCCGACTGCATGTTGTTCTTGTAGTTGTGGTTCACACTTCATGCTTAAGTTCCTCCATCGAAGTATGTAATCCACCAAAGTTTCATTCGGCCTTTGTTTCTCTACCACTAAATCACCTATAGTGATGTGGTGCCGAGCTCCGGCGAATCGCTTGATGAAGAGGTTCTCTAGTTCCGAGAACGTCTTCACCGAGCCATTTGGTAATTCCGCATACCGGTCGAAGGCGATTCCCGACGGACCGCCGACGAACTCGTCGGAAGAGTAATGCATCGCTCCCGCCGGCATTACAACAACTGGCACGAAAGTGTGCAACATGCTGTCGGGGGTTCCCGGTTCCGTCGAAGGTCTTGAACAGAGGTGGTACGAAGCCTTTCGGGTATTGGACAGCGTCAAACTCTTCTGGGTAAGGTCTACCTTTCCGAATGGATGTCCCGCTCATCGATTGTGCTAAGGCTTCTCGCACCTGCTGTTCCACCAAGTTCTTGATATCCTTTTCAGGGATCATACTTTGTGTCGTATCCTTTTTCAGCTGATCATCCCCATTGACGGATGTAATCTCCTTTCCTCCGTTTACAATGTGAATGACCTCTGGGGGTGTCTCTCTATGTGGTTGTACTTGACTGCGGAGAGTGACCGGAGCTACGGCCATCTCTTCCATCCTTTTGCCATTCGAGCGATCGTGTCGTCCTTTTCCTGAAGTTGCCTTCTCATCGCTCCGGCTCCTCTCTTCTGCGGGCTGCAGGAGCACCTTGCGAAGCTGATGAAGCTCGTGTCTCAACCATGTTGATTTCCGCATATTCGTCGTCCATGAATTCCGATGAATCGATCTCATCTCCGAACTTTTCTTCTCTTTCTTTTGCCAACCGTCGGATATCGGTTCTCAACTTTTCCATGGCATCTTCCAGCGGGGCTTTCGTGTGTCATTGCGGTTGTCGTACGATAGCCGCCGGGTCCCCTTTTCACGGGTCACCTTTTATCGCAAGTAGCACTTTCTTCGGACTCCAGCCTCCCGGCGAGACTTTCTTTCTCGAGTCGTTGTTTCAATCTCAACTTGCCCAGTAGTGGGACGCCATACCATCCTTCTAGCGACGGAAGGTCTAGGGACCGGATGGTCCGTCGACCAAATGCCTGGAAGGTGGTATCCTCCCTAATCTGTAATCCTGAGACTACGACAGGCGGGCTAGCCTTCATTGTTTTACTTGGCTTTTCTGTCATGACGGCGGGCTCTACTCGGGGTCCAAGACTGGATTTGACCGTCACCCGCCCTATCCTTCGTAGAATTTCCGACACGGGGCATTTTTCCTTCTTTGCTAATTTTTCTACCAAAGTTTGCAGTCGAGCAAACGGCGTAGTTCTAGTTCTTTTCTTGCGGCTATCGTCGTAATATGCGAGCTGAGGTAACGTGGCAGCAATCTTGTGAACATTCTCCTCGTCCTCTGCGGCGGAGAGGGGATGGAACCTGATCCTCCCAAAAGTGGTATGTAGTCAGGCAGTGGTGTATATTCTAGCAGCGGTGTATATTCTGGTAGCGGTGTATATTCTGGCAGCTCTGGAATTTCCTCCAGGAAAGCAATTTCAGCGGCTCTGGCTTCTCTGGCGATCCTTCTACTTCTGTTTCTTCTTTGGGTCCTCGTCAGTGACGGAATCTTTGAACTGGACCCGATTTCGAAAATAGAAGGTCTTACGAGAAGATCCGTACCCTCCACGGTGACGGGTTTACCATAGTTCCGGATTTCTTTCCCCTTTGATTTGGCGAAAGTCGGGGTAGGTGCGAAACAACTAGACCGGTGGGGGTAGTAAGAACGGTCCTCCCGCGGACGGCAGTACTCCTCCTAGTCGGGATCCTTTGCAGGGGAGGAAACTCTTGGGTCGACCTAAGGTTGAACTCAAGCAGTGGCTCCTCAGCTTCAGATACCTTGTTCGTCAGTGCAAAGAGGGAGACGTCGGTGACCTTGACATTCGTGTTTTCAAATCCTTGTCCGAATCGGATGATCCCATTGTCGGGCGGCTCATCCTTATAGACGGCGAAGTCCAAGTCCGTTGGTGAAGGAGAAAATCGGCTTCGGGGCTTCCATTTCGCGGGGTAGATTCTGGTTGTAAGTCCCAAGTTATGCTTCTTTTCTTTAGGACGAAAAAAAAGGAATTGAAAAAGAGTCCGAACACATTCTTGTTCATGTATTTATAAGAAGGAATCATTTGTTAAAAGAATCATTTATTAGAGGGTTCGTTTATTTAGAACGGAATGTTCAAAGGTGTAGAGAAGGTAAGGAATCTGATTCAGAAAGGAAAAGAAAGTCTTAAGCAAGACTTCTCGACTCGAAGGATCATTCCTAAACTAACACCTATTGGGGGTCCACCCCACCTCAGAAATGAGGTAAAAGGATCTCGGAACCTCTCTGTTTAGGGGTGTCTAAACAGTGGCTCCTAAATCCGAGAGAATGTTGGCTATACTCATTCAAGATAGAAATGAACATAGTATTCCAATGGAAAGAAGGGTAGTTTAATCCACTAAGGACATGGATGCACTACCGATTTTTGAAAGCAAAATTATCTGATTATAATGGAGAGAGGAATTCTCCCCAGCGGAGTCGCCAGAAATCTTGTCGGCATATTTTTTAGGTTGGTGTGTTTATTTTGAAAAGGGGGGGTCGCCTAACGTAAGTCGTCGGCGAATTTTTAATTTAATTAAAATAAATAATTTGAAAAGTAGTATTTGATTTTGAAAATAATTTTAAATTTGAAGGTTTTAAGATATGAGATTAAACCGATCTCACATCCCAAATAGTTTATATAAACGAGCACCGCACCACAAACCGTTTATCTATCCCTAAGGATAGACACACTCGCTTGACGGTGGGGCTCGATTAAATAAACTAGAAGATTTGTGACATCCGTTTGGTCCGCGAACCAATTTTATAAGCCGACAAAATTCCCTCGCTTAATATGAAAACATTAAACGGGGTTTATATTACTCGGGTTCTTTAAATTCCCTATAAGGGCAAGCCCCTATAGTTAATTACATCTTAAGTGATGGGAATCACCTAAGAAAACTCTCGATAATAATCAATAATTCTGCTCTTAAGAATTTAAAAGTTTAAGATTTTCAAGGGATTGAAATTTGGAATTTCAATAGGGAATGGATCAAATTTGGAACATTTTGTTTTGTGAATCCAAAGGAAGAAAAGTAGGAGGAATCACAGATTCGAAGTGAACTTCGGTAATTTCCCGACTATCCTATTGTTTGGCTTGGATTTAGGGAAGTCCTAATATTTATTTAAATGTTTTGATTTTTCCAATTTTAGTTAATTAGGACTTATATTTATATGATATAATCATACAAATAGCCTCGAAGATGTGAGGGTTTATGTCGTATCGGACGACTACCTCGGAATCCTAAGACCGGTTAGGGCTTAATTTGCAATGCAAATGCCTAACGAAGAGTTGAGGATTTATGTTGCACTAGGCAAACTACCTCGAAGTCCTATGGCTTTGTTGTTTAATTCTAGGAAAGTTTTGTCTGAAGTAGACTCGGGTTTCTGTCGATGACGATGGCCGTGCTGCCCACCATGCTCCGAGCTCCTTGTTGTTGCGAGGTTTAGTTTTAGAAATCATAAATCAGGGGATGAGAAAAGTATTTTGGTTTAGAGAAAATCTTAATTTCCAGGTGTTTTTTATGTTTTATTTAAAACAAATCTTAAAGTTGATTATAACGACACCGGTTAAGATCCCACGGTTCCATCCTTCCGGCATCATTATTTTTATCGGATTCACTTAGTCCAGATGAATTTGCTAAACTCAACTAAATGAGTTCCACACATTCATTTAGACCGTGGGAAATCCCGTTAGCAACACGTAGGTTACATCATCCAAGGTATTCCCGATCATCCAACAGGACGTTTTTAATTTAGTTGTAATTATAGTTTTGTGTTCTGTTTGTGATTAAATTTTGAGTTGTTTTATATTTTTTAAATGTTGTGACGGTGAATTTTATCTTGCAATGACTTTTAACTTAGTTTTGGTTTCAGTTTTAGGGACTATCCTAAAGGTGTGGGTTTTCATGCAACAGTTGTTTATCATGCAAGAAAAGTAAGTGCAATACGATTAAATAAATTGCAATAATGTAAATTGCAAGAAGGTAAATTGCAATAAAATAAAAGCGTACCAGGAGGGTCTTCCCGTCATCCCAAGCTGCACTTAAAACACAATTAGAAAATTTACGCAAGTTCCTAGGTAAAGCTAAGGGAAGGGTTATGGTTTTCTACCAAATTCTTAATCCTATAGCTAGTCATTTCCTATGACGTCTAGGTTCTTTGTGTTTTTGTTTGAGGACGATTTTCTTCATCAAAGAATAATTAAATTCAATTGTTCTTATAAATGTCCTATCATATCGAGGAAGTGCTTAAGACAGAATCTTAAACATCTTTTCAATATTTCTAGGATTGTTTTAAGTCCAAATGAATTTAATTATATAAATGAATTAATCGTCCGAGATTAGTTCAAGTTTTGTTGTTATCTTACTCGATGAACTAGGACGTTTGAATATCCTATAAGTGAAGTAACATTTCATTTAATGTTACGTTTAGGAGTTATAATAACTAAAGCTTTCGAGGGTAAATTGGTATTCAAATGATTGTGATTTAGTTTAGTTACCATTAGGGTTTAAATTTGGAATAGTGTTCAAGTTATTTTATATTTAATTTCAATTCTCTATGTTTAGGTGATGTTATATTTAATTCAATTTAATTTAATTTAATTTAATTGAGTTTAATTTAATTTAATTCAATATAGTTCAATTTCATTTGATTTGATGTTTAATTAATTTGATTTGATTTAATTTTAATTTAATTTGATTTAATTTAATTTAATTTAATTTAATTTAATTTAATTTAAATTTTGAATTTAATTTAATTTGATTTAATTTAATTTAATTTAATTTAATTTAACTTAATTTAATTTGATTTAATTTAATTTAATTTGATTTAATTTAATTTAATTTAATTTAATTTAATTTAATTTAATTTAATTGATTTAATTTAATTTAATTTAATTTTAATTTAATTTATTTAATTTAATTTTAATTTAATTTATTTTTAATTTTAATTGAAATTTTTAAAAGAGTTTAATAATTTAATTTTAGTTTAATGATTAAGACTTTTAATATTTTAAATTTGAGTTATCATTTTAATTAAGAATTGAATATTAATGAGATAATTAATTTAGGGATTTTTAAATTAAAGAATAAATCTTTTCCTAATAATATCCCTATTTTAATAATTCCAATTTTATTATTCTTCCAAATTTAATCCATCATTTAATTAAAGTTTAATCATTTTAAAATTGCTTAATGGGTTTCTACCCTTTAATCATTTAAATTTCAATCATCCAAATCAGATTAGGATCAAATATTTTACTTGTTAATTTTTTATTAAACCTAAAGTTTTAATTAAGGATTAAAGATTTTAATTACCATTTTACCCTTTAAGCTTAACAATTTCATAACTCACTAAATTGAACTCAAATGAACTTGGAATTTTTATGTAACTTCACTCATATGTCAATAAAGACATGAGAGGAGAAAATGTGATTTTTCTGTATTTAATTTATTTATATAATTATTTTTGGTAGAAAATAGAGATTTTCAAGGAAAATTTAATAACATGACCAAGGGAAAGTTTCTATCCTTAAGAAAATTAGGGGACATTCCTAATGACCAGAGGATCACTTGGACCAATTTTGGGGATTTTTTGAATTATATTATTTTTATTATAATTATTTTAAGTTTTGGAGTGTTAATTAATTTAAAAATAAAATAAATGTTAAAAAATGAATTTTGTATTTTTTAAAAATCTCTCTGATATCAAGGAAACCAGAGAAACAAATTTTGCAATTTTCTGATTTTTCTATGATTTATTATAATTATTTTAGTGAAAATGCTAGAAAATACATTTTTTTTAATTTTAAAAATTACCTTAGGGCTTTAAAATTTAATATCTCACTAAATAGACCTAAGAAAAATGTGGGATTTGTTCCTGTGTGATTAAAATTCAAAATGTGACATTTTGGTGAATTTTATTGTTTTTGTGATTTTTATTATTTTTTAATTATTAAAAATATTAAAATATTATTAAAAATCAACTTTTTTAGAAAATTGAAATTTTAATTTTCTTAGGTTCCCCTGATATCAGAGAGGCTCCAAAACCAATTTGGTGAATTTTTCAAAGGTATTTTAAAAGTTATGAATTTTTAAAGTTTAAAATGACTAAGTGGCTTAATCAACCCAATTAGTGAGGCTAACCAAGTCCAATTGACCTCAAACTTTTATGGTGGATTCCTCTGATCCTAAAGGTCAGTGGAGAATTGATTTCAAGTCAATTTGATGCATGGTTAACTCTAATTAATTAGAGACCTATTTTGGGTGTTTAAGCCAATTAGGGTTGTTTTAAATGAACTATGTCAAAACCTATTTTTCCTAGGGTTCTCTAGTCATAAGAAACATCACCAAATTTTCCTAGAATTTATTTCATAACATGCTATTTATTGGAATTAAAATACTCAAAACAGCAACATGAATTTGAAAAATCAATAACTTTTTATAGAGATGTCTTCTGACTTTGGAAAATTCAGGGAATGTTCCCAAATTCAGAGGCTTCAAAAGCCCTATGGTCTCATGCCATGGTGAATTGTATACATGCATGGAGAATTAAAAGTATGCAGAGAGTAAATAAATTATAAAAAATAAAATACTTGATGAAATTAAATGATTTCTTTTCCACATTATTCTCCTCTGTTCACCGAGCAAGAGGGTATTTTTATTTTATTTTTCTGATTTTTCTACACAGAGTTATGAATTTTTGAAGTTTAGGGAATTAAATAAATCAAAAAATACCCTAATTTTCTATTTATCCACACGGCGCCAACTCATCCTCGGCATCTCCGAAACGCCGCGTGTCGCACTCCCATTCGACGCCGCCACCTGAGTCAGCAGTCCGGGCCCCGCGGTTCTCGTACCGTCTCCTGGTCCGACGCCATCTGAGCCGTTCGTCCGCGCGTGTATTGAATGGACGGCATCCGTTCATCGTCCCCGAGCGTCCTCACCCGAGAGCCGTCCACACTAAATCCCTGAGATCTCACTCGATACTCAATGGATTTTCATGTTCTTATGCTCTATGGATTCATCTTGAAGAGACGAACACATCTATACGGTTATCATGCATTGAAACTAAGGCATTTGAAATGGAAAATCTCCAGAAGCTCGGGATGAAGAATTAGTTCATACCTTTGCTCAGAGAAGTGTGGCTTCGATCTGAGAGTTGTTGCACCTTCGATTGGATCCCGCAAGCTCCGGATGAAGTATCCCGGTCCGGTGAATTGTCTAGATGTGATTTCGACCAAGCCCGATCACAAAGCTTGGAGGCCGGAGCAACCGGGTGGCCCGGAGATGGGGCTTTTGCTGGTGGACACCTTCCCTTGGTCCGGTGAAGGTGTAGAACCAATCAATTTGGGAATTGGCTCACTCGTGGAGAAGTGTCCTGGTTTTGGGTGGAATTTCGGTTGGGAAATTGGATTTTATCGATAGGGATTAGGGCAAATTGACACCGGGGCTCAACTCGCTCTAAGGGTGGAGAAGGGTTTGGAACAATTTTGGCGGAGTTTCGGCAAGGTTTGTGCAACTCTCCTCCATGGCCGTGAGGGTGAGGGGTTTAAATAGGAGAGGTCGGAGAGCCTTCCGGGGGAGTTGAGGCATGGGATCAGCTTGCTGCGGTGAGGAGAAGAACAGCCATAGTGACTATCTTGGCATGGGGCGGCTCGGCAAGTGGGAATTCCAAACTTTGGCTCCTCCCGAGGTCTCGGCCATGGTGTTTTCCGGCGATCCGAGCGGCCGGCCGGCAGGCATGGGTCACCCTCGTGTCTAGGTGGGTCGGGGTTGGCAGGTTTGTGCAATCAATTGGCAATTGCCATGTGTAAAGTGCTTTGAATTAAAATGGAATGGGGAGGGGGTCATTTTGGCCTTAATTTGTTCAACCCATTGGTTTGGGTTGGGTGCACCTCCCCATGGCCTGATTTTGGGCTGAGAGGATCAGTTGGGTCAGCCAAGGGAGAGTGGTGTGGTCTCTATCCATGATGAGGTGGCTAAACATGGTTTAGTGTGTGACATGCTTAAGGTAAAAAAGGGGTTAAGGAGGATTAGGAAAGGGGCTCCTCCTTTTGCCATTAATGGCTTGATCACATGTCAAGCCTTCCATGGCTTCATGTGGCTTGTCCATGGCTTGCATGGCTCACCTTTGGCTTGGGAAAAGGCTTGGTCAATTTCATGAAAATGGGTTTTAAGAATTTTTTGATATTTTGGTGGAAATTTGTATGAAAGCTTGATTTGGAATGGTTTAATTGATGATTTTGAAACTTAGGGGTGATTTTGATTAAATGGATGATGAAGGGAAATGCCATGTGGGCTTTGGATGGATTTGGGCTTTTGAATGTGGTGAAGTGGGCTTTTAGGAAAGTTTAAGGGAAATGGGCTTTTTGATTTTAGGATGGGCATTTGGGTAAAGATTTTGTGAAGAACTTTGTCAAATAAATGTCATAATTGGTTTAGGGGTGTTCTATGAAGGGCTTGGAATCAATTTGGTGTGATTTGGAGTTGAATTGGTTTGAATTTGGATTTATTTGGTAAGTGGGCCTATGTAGGTCAAATTGGGCTAACTTGGGCTAATGTTGGGCTAGGGTTGAAATTGATATAAAATAAATGTTGAGAAATGTTTATGGGAGTGTTTCAAAGAGGTTTTGACTTTGTTTGGGCTTTGATTTTGGGGTTTAGGCTCTTTTGGGTTAGGTTTGGGTTTAGGTCAAAATTGGGCCTTTTAACTTTGGGTTGAGTTTGAGTGGGGTTTGGGTCCAAATTTTGGGCAAATCATGTTAGTATTTTGTTTTTGGGGATGTTAAGGAAGATTTAGAAAATATTTCGGGTTAATTGGAATTGAATTGGGTGAGTTTGGGTTAGGTTTGGGTCATGGGTCCAAATTGGGCTTTAAGGCCAAAAGTGAGATTGGATCCAAATGTCAATCAAATTGGGCTTGGATTTAGTCTAGATTGGTATTTGGGATATTGAATTGAAGTTTAGAATTGAATTGGACCAAAATTGGGGTCAATTGGGTAGGTTTGGTTTGACATTGGGTTCAGTTTTGGGTTAAAATGGGTCAAATTGGGGGTTTTGACAAAAGCAGGGTAAATTGACAAAATTGGCCCATGGTGTAGTTGGACAAAATGAAATTGGGAATATTTGGGATTTTCTGGAATTTTCTGAGAATTTTCTGAATTTTTGGATTTTTTGGCCAAGAGGGGTATTTTGGGTATTTAGAGGGTATTGGGTGGTTTTCTTGAAATTTTTGGTATTTTTGGGTATGGATGATCAATTTAAGTGATGTGGAAATGTTTGGGAATGATTTTGGAGAATTTTGGAGAATTTGGAAATTTTGAGAAATTTGGGTAATTTCGGGGGTTTTGGGTAAGTTAGCGGGTGTAGGGTCCGGGGGTCAAAAATTGAAAATTTGGAAAATTGAAGATTGGGTGAATGTAAGTGGAAAGAAGTCATTTTGGTTGAGCCATGAAGCCATGTCAAGCCCACATGAGCCATGAAGGGACTCATTTGAGGCATTCACTATGTTGTTCCTAACCCTCTTAGCCAAGGGCTTAGGGGTTAAGGACCATCCATGTGAATCACCCACATGAGTCAGGAGGTCAAGTTAAGTATGGGTGTGTGAAAGTGTAGTGTATAGGTATAGTGTATAAGTGTAGTGTGTGTGTAAGTCAGCCCCCTTCACCAGACCAGGCCACCCAGGGCAGTCCTAAGGCCAAAGAGTCCTATAGGAACTCATCCTTTAAACTTCCACATTTGATTTCAACCCTCAAGGTGATTAGGGGTCTACGATCGAAGTTTGTAGAGTTTGCAGGGAGTTAAGAAGTGGTTTGAATTTCTAAAAGGTGGGTCCCAATTCTAGTCCTCTAAGACAGTCAAAGGAAAAGCCTAAGGCTAGATCCTAAGTACTAAAGAGAAGAAGAGAAGACCTCATCAAAAATGAGGTCAACAAGCACACAGACAAAACAGTAATAAAAAAATGGTGTAACTAGCAAGCCCTCGACAAGAAAATAGAGCAATCTAATAAAAAGAATAAAATGGGTAGAGAGCCACTGAGTAGGTAACACAGGTAAGAAAGACAAAAGAGATGTCAAGCACTCCATAATACATACCTGGTCCTG
Organism: Papilionanthe hookeriana x Papilionanthe teres; assembly: GCA_022702705.1. Classification (NCBI taxonomy): domain Eukaryota; kingdom Viridiplantae; phylum Streptophyta; class Magnoliopsida; order Asparagales; family Orchidaceae; genus Papilionanthe; species Papilionanthe hookeriana x Papilionanthe teres. The sequence continues at coordinate 199 of JAKZJZ010001575.1, read as the reverse complement.
GGGCTATACTTTAATCTTAGAATGTGAAATTAAGATATAAGACATGAGCTTCTGCTTCTAGTACTCGCCACAAGATTCCACCTCAAAATCCGTGTCCATATCTTATTTCAGCTAGAGATTCTCCCTATGACTCTAAAGAGGTACATAGCGAAACTCATAAAAAATACTCGACCTACATCTAAATAGTTAGTGTGGGTTA
>JAKZJZ010001574.1:0-26570 GCA_022702705.1 Papilionanthe hookeriana x Papilionanthe teres | reverse complement strand
TTACACCAAATTACCAAAAATTCTTAAAACCCATTTTTATGAAATTGACTAAACTTTTCCCTAAGCCAAAGACAAGCCATGCAAGCCATGGACAAGCCACATGAAGCCATGGAGAGTTTGACATGTGATCAAGCCATTAATGGAAAAAGGAGGACCCCCTTTCCTAATCCTTCTTAAGCCTTTTTACCTTAAGCATGTCACACTCTAAACCATGCTTTGCCACCTAATCCATGGATGGAGACTTCACCACTCCATGGCAATCGACCCAACTGATCCTCTCAGCCCAAAATCAGGCCATGGGGAGGTGCACCCAACCCAAACCAATGGGTTGACCAAATTGAAGCTAAAATAGCCCCTTCCCCTTTCTACTTTGATTGAACCACTTTACACATGTCAAGCCTCAATTGAATACACCAAACCCCTGCCCTGACCCATCTGAACAAGATGGTGACCAGTGCCTGGCCGGCCAGCCACCAGGCCGCCGGAAAACACCATGGCCGAAACCTTGGGAGGAGCCAAACTTTGGAATTCTCCTCGCCGAGCCGCCCCATGTCTAGTGGCCACCATGGTCGTTCTTCTCCTCACCGAGCAGCCGATCCCAAGCCCTAACTCCCCCGGGAGGCCCTCCAGCCCATGCCTATTTAAACACCACCCCCTCACGGCCATGAGAGGAGAGTTGCACAAACCTTGCCAAAACTCGCCAAAATTGTTCCGTACCCCTCCTCATACACAGAGCACTTGATCCCCAAGTGAGATCCCCCTGCCATTTCTTCTCCGCGAGCTCAATTTCGTAGTCGAAATCCAAGCCCAAAACCAGGACACTTCCCCACGAGTGAACCAATCCCCAAATTGATTGGTCCTACACCTTCACTCGTACCAAGGGAAGGTGTCCACCAGCAAAAGCCCCATCTCCGAGGCCACCCGGTTGCTCCGGACTCCAAGCTTTGTGATCAGCTGTGGTCGAAGTTCAACCTAGACAATTCACTGCACCGGGAGACTTCATCCGGAGCTTGCCGCGGATCCAATCGAAGGTGCAACAACTCTCAGATCGAAGCTTCACTTCTCTGAGCAAAGGTATGAGCTAATTCTTCATCCCGAGCTTCTGGAGATTCTCCATTTCAAATGCCTTAATTTCAATGCATGATTACCGTATGGATGTGTTCGTCTCTTCAAGACGAATCCATAGAGCATAAGAACACGAAAATCCATCGAGAATCGAGTGAGTTCTTAGGGTTAGAGTGTGGACGGTCACGGGATCACACCCGCTCATGGACGATGAACGGATGCCGTCCATTTAATACACGCGCGGACGGACGGCTCGGATGGCGTCGGACCGAGAGACGCGTACGAGAACCACGGGACCCGGGCCGCCGACTCGCATGGCGGCGTCGAATGGGAGCGCGCCACGCGGCATTTCGGAGCTGCCGAGGTTGACGCGGCGCCGCGTGGATAAGTAGATAAATAGGAATATTTTCTATTTATTTAATTCCCGAACTTTAAAAATCCATATCTTTGTGTAGAAAAATCACAAAAATAAAATAAAAATACCCTCTCGCTCGGTGAACAAAGGAGAATAATGTGGAAAAGAAATTAATTAATTTTGTCCAGTATTTTATTTTTAATTAATTATTTACTCCCTGCATTGTTTTAATTCTCCATGCATGTATACAATTCACCATGGCATGAGACTATAGGGCTTTTGAAGCCTCTGAACTTAGGGACATTCCCTGAATTTTCCAAGGTCGTAGGCCATCTCTGTGAAAAGTTATTGATTTTTCAAATGCATGTTGCTGATTTAAGTATTTTAATTTCAAAAATTAGCATGTTGAGAAATAAATTCTAGGAAAATTTGGTGATGTTCCTTATGACCAGAGAACCCTAGGAAAAATAGGATTTGAGTTAATTCACTTAAATTAACCCTAATCGGCTCAAACACCCAAAATAGACTCCTAACTAATTAGAGTTAACCATAGATCAAATTGACTTGAAATCAATTCTCCACTGACCTTTAGGATCAGAGGAACCCACCATAAAAATTTGAGGTCAATTGGACTTGGTTAGCCCCACTAATTGGGGTGATTGCCACTTAGCCATTTTAAACTTTAAAAATTCATAACTTTCAAAATATCTTTCAAAAATTCACCAAATTGGTTTTGGAGTCTCTCTGATATCAGGGGAGTTTAAGAAAATTAAAATTTCAATTTTCTAAAAAAAGTTGATTTTTAATATTATTTTAATATTTTTAATAATTAAAAAATAATAAAAATCACAAAAATAATAAAATTCACTAAAATGTTATATTTTGAATTTTAATCACTTAGGAACAGGTCCCATATTTTTCCTAGGTCTATTTAGTGAAATATTAATTTTTAAAGCTCTAGGGTAATTTTAAAATAAAAAAATCTATTTTCTAGCATTTTCATCAAAATAATTATAATAAATCAAAGAAAAATCAGAAAATTGCAAAGTTTGGTTCTCTGGAATCCTTGATATCAGAGAGAATTTTAAAAATTATAAAATTTATTTTTCAACATTTATTTTATTTTTAAATTAATTAATACTCCAGAAGTTAAAATAATTCTAATAAATAAAATATAATTCAAAAAATTACAAAATTTGGTCCAAGTGGTCCTCTGGTCATTAGGAATGTCCCCTAATTTTCTTAAGGACAGAAACTTTCCCTTGGTCATGTTATTGAATTTTCCTTGGAAATTTCTCTTTTCTACAAAAAATAATTATATAAATAAATTAAATACAGAAAAATCACATTTTCTCCTCTCATGTCTTTATTGACATATGAGTGAAGTCTCATAAAAATTTCAAGTTCATTTGAGTTCAACTTAGTGAGTTATGAAATTATTAGGCTTAAAGGGCAAAATGGTAATTAAAATTTTAACCCTTAATTAAAATTTTAGGTTTAATAAAAAATTAACAAGTAAAATATTTGATCCTAATCTGATTTGGATGATTGAAATTTAATAATTAAAGGGTAGAAACCCATTAAGCAATTTAAAATGATTAAACTTTAATTAAATAATTAATTGAATTTGGAAGGATAATAAATTTGGAATTATTAAAATAGGGATATTATTAGGAAGAGATTTATTCTTTAATTTAAAAATCCCTAAATTAATCATCTCATTAATACTCAACTCTTAATTAAAATGATAACTCAAATTTAAAATATTAAAAGATTTAACCATTAAATAAAAATTAAATCATTAAACTCTTTCAAAAATTTTCAATTAAATTAAATTAAATTAAGATTAAAAGTTGCATTAAATTAAATTAAAATTAAGTTAAATTAAATAAACAAATTAAATTAAATTAAATGAATTAAATACATTAAATTAAATAAATAAATAAAATTAAATTAAATTAAATTAAATTAAATAAATAAATTAAATTAAATTAAATTAAATTAAATTAAATTAAATTAAATTAAATTAAATTAAATTAAATTAAATTAAAAATTAAATTAAATTAAATTAAAATTAAATTAAATTAAATTAAGAAATTAAATCAAATAAATTAAATTGAATTAAATTAAATCAAATCAAATTAAATTAAATAAATTAAATTAAAATAAATTAAATTAAAATAAATTAAGTTAAATTAAATAACATCACTTAAGACATAAACCTAAAATAATTTGAACACTATTCCAAACTTAAATCATTAATTTGAACTTAAATTTGAATCACAAACTATTAAATATTATTTTGCACTTTAGGAGCTTTTATTATCATAACTCCTAAATGGAATATCAAATGAAGTGACACTTCACTTATAAGGATATTCAAACATCCTAGTTCACCGAGCAAGTTAACAAAACTTGAAAACCTCGGACGATCGATTCATTTATATAATTAAATTCTCTTGGACTTAAAACAATCCTAGAAATATTGAAAAGATGTTTAAGATTCTTCTTAAGCACTTCCTCAATATGATAGGATATTTACAAGAACAATTGAACTTAATTGTTCTTCGATGAAGAAAATCGTCTTCAAACTAAAAACACAAAGAACCTAGACGTCATAGGAAATGACTAGCTATAGGATTAGGAACTCGGTAGAAAACCATAAACCTTTTCCTTAGCTTTACCTAGGAACTTGCTTAAATATTCTAACTATGTTTTAAGTGCAGCTCGGAATGACGAGAAGACCCTCCAGTACGCTTTTATTTTATTGCAATTTATTTTATTGCAATTTATTTAATCGCATCGCACTTATTTTTCTTGCATGATAAACAACAGCTTGCATGAAAACCGACACCTTTAGGACAGTAAACCAAAACCGAAACCCAAAATTAAAATAAAAGACACTACAAGATAAAATTCACCTCCACAACATTTCAAAATATAAGACAACTCAAAATTTAATCACAAACGAACACAAAACTACAATTACAATTAAATTAAAACGTCTCATCGAATGATCGGAATACCTCGGATGATGTAACCCACGTGTTGTTAACGGGATTTCCCACGGTCTAAATGAAAGTGCGGAACTCATTTAGTCGAGTTTAGCAAATTCATCCGGACTAAGTGAATTCGATGAAAATAACGATGTCGGGATGACGGAACCGTGGGATCTTAATCGGTTCTGTTTAATCAACTTTAAGACCTGTTTTAATTAAAACACAAAAAAACACTTGGAAATTAAGACTTCTCTAAACCAGAACACTTCTCTCACCTCCCGATTTATGATTTCTAAAACTAAACCTCTGCAACAACAAGGAGCTCGGAGCATGGTGGGCAACGACGGCCATCGTCGTCGCAGAAACTCGAACCTACATCAACAAAACTTTCTTAGAGTTAAATAACCAAGCCATAGGATTTCGAGGTAGTTCGCTTAGTGCAACATAAATCCTCAACTTTTCGTTAGGCATTTGCATAATCATGTTATGCAAATTAAGCCCTAACTCGGTTTTAGGATTCCGAGGTAGTCGTCCGATACGACATAAACCCTCATATCTTCTGGCAATTTGTATGATTCTATCATATAAATATAAGCCCTAATTAACTAAAATTGGCAAGATTAAAACATTAGATAAACATTAGGACTTTCCTAAATCCAAGCCAAACAATAGGATAGTCGGGAAATTACCGAAGTTCACTTCGAATCCATAATTTCTCCTACTTTTCTTCCTTTGAATTTCCAAAATAAAATGTTCCAAATTTGATCCATTCCCTATCGAAATTCCAAAATTCAACCCCTTGAAAACTTAAACTTTGAAATTCTTGAGAGCAGAATTATTGATTATTATCGAGAGTTTTCTTAGGTGATTCCCGTCACTTAAGATGTAATTAACTATAGTGGCTTGCCCTTATAGGGAACTTTAAGAACCTGTGTAATATAAACCCCGTTTAATAGCTTCATATTAAGCAGGGAATTTGTCGGCTTATAAAATTGGTTCGCAGTACCAAACCGATGTCACAAACCTTTCTAGTTTATTTAATCGAGACCCATTATCAAGCAAAGGTGTCTATTCTTCGGGATAGATACACGGCTTATGGTGCGGCGCTCGTTTATATAAACTATTCGGGATGTGAGATCAGCTTGATTTCATATCTTAAAATTTTCAAATTTAAAATTATTTTCAAAATCAAATACTACTTTTCAAATTATTTATTTAAATTAAATTAAAATTCGCCGACAATTTCGTAGGCAACTCCCTTTTCAAAAATACAACACTTAACCTAAAAATACGCCGACATATTTCTGGCGACTCCGCTGGGGACAAGTTCCTCTCTCCATCTTAATCAAATAGTTCTGCTTTCAAAAATCGGTAGTGTATCCATGTCCCTAATGGATCAAACTACCCTTCTTTCCGTTGGAATACCGTGTTCATTTCTACCTTGAACAAGTATAACCAACATTCTCTCGGATTTAGGAGCCACCGTTTAGACACCCATAAACGAGAGGTTCCGAGATCCTTTTACCTCATTTCTGAGGTGGGGTGGACCCCCAATAGGTGTTAGTTTAGGAGTGATCCTTCGAGTCGAGAAGTCTTGCTTAAGACTCTTTTTTCCTTTCCAACTCCGATTCGGGTTCCTTACCTTCTCTACACCTTTGAATACTCCGTTCTAAATAAACAAACTCTCTAATAAGTGATTCTTTTAATAAGTGATTCCTTCCTATAAATACATGAACATGAATGAGTTCGGACTCTTTTCAATTCCTTTCTTTTCGTCCTAAAGAAAAGAAGCATAACTTGGGACTGACAATCCGAATCTACCCCGCGAAATGGAAGCCCCGAAGCCGATTTTCTCCTTCACCAATGGACTCGGACCTCGCTGTCTATAAGGATGAGTTGCCCGACAATGGAATCATCCGATTTGGACAAGGATTTGAAAACACGAACGTCAAGGTCACCAACGTCTCCTTCTTTGCACTGATGAACAAGGTACCTGAAGCTGAAGAGCCGCTGCTTGAGTTCAACCTTAGGTCAACCCAAGAATTCCCTCCTCTGCAAAGGATCCCGACTAAGAGGAGTACCGACGTCCACAGGAGGACCGTTCTTTCTACCCCCACCGGTCTAGTTGTTTCGCACCTGCCCCGACTTTTGCCAAATCAAAGGGGAAAGAAATCCAAGATTATGATGGACCCGTTACCGTGGAGGGTACAGATCTTCCCGTAAGACCTTCGTTTTCGAGATCGGGTCCAGCTTCAAGAATTCCGTCACTAACAAAGACCCGTGGAAGAAACGAAATAGAAGGATCGCTAAAGAAGCCAAGGCCGCTGAAATTGCTTTCCTGGAGGAAATTCCGAATCGCCGAATATACACCGCCGCCCGAATACATACCACCGTTGGGAGGAAGCAGATTTCATCCCCTCTCCGCCGCGAAAATGAAGAAAATATTCGCAAGATTGCCGCCAAATTACCACGACCCGCATATTATAACGAAAGCCGTAAGAAAAGAACTAGAACTACGCCGTTTGCTCGACCGCAAACTTTGGTAGAAAAGTTAGCGAAGAAGGAAAACCGCCCCGTGTCGAAATTCTACGGAGGATAGGGCGGGTGCCGCTCAAATCCCGTCTTGGGCCCCGAGTAGAACCCGCCATCATGACGAAAAGCCAAGTAAAAGAATGAAGGCTAGTCCGCCCGTTGTCGTCTCGTGATTACGGATTAGGGAGGATACCACCTTCCAGCATTTGGCCGACAGCACCATCCGGTCCTAGACCTTCCGCTACCGGAAGGATGGTATGGCGTCCCACTACTGGGCGACTGAGATCGAAACGAGCAGCTCGAGAAAGAAAGTCTCGCCAGAGACTCGAATCCAAGAAAGTGCTACCGCGATGAAGGGGACTCGTGAGAAGGGAACCCGGCAACTATCGCACGACAACCACGAAGACACACATAAAGCCCCGCTAGAAGATGCCATGGAAAAGTTGAGAACCGATATCCGACAATTGGCAAAAGAAAGAGAAGAAAAGTTTGGAGACGAGATTGATTCATCGGAATTCATGGACGACGAATACGCGAAATCAACATGGCTGAGACACGAGCTTCATCGCCTTCGCAAGGTGCTCCCGCAGACCGCGAAAGAGAGGAGCCGGAACCGATGAGAAGACAACTTCAAGAGAAAGACGACACGATCGCTCAAATGGCGAAAAGGATGGAAGAGATGGCCGTAGCTCCGGCCACTCTCCGCAGTCAAGTACAACCACAAAGGGAAACACCCCGGAGGTCATTCACATTAGTAGACGGAGGAAAGGAGATTACGTCCGTCAACTGGGGATGATCACGCAAAAGGATACAACACAAAGTATGATTCCCGAAAAGGATATCAAGAACTTGGTAACAGCAGAGTGCGAGAAGCCTTAGCACAATCAAAGAGCGGGACATCCATTCGGACGGGTAGACCTTACCCCGAAGAATTCGACGCCGTCCAATACCCGAAAGGCTTCGTACCACCTCTCGTTTAAGACCTTCGATGGAACCGGAACCCTCGACAAAGATGTAGCACACTTTCGTGCCGCTTGTTGCAATGCCGGCGGGAGCGATGCATTACTCTTCCGACGGTTCGTCGGCCAGCCGTCGAGAATCGCTTTCGACCGGTTTGCGAATTACCAAACGGTTCGGTTAAGACATTCTCGAGCTAGAGAACCTCTTCATCAAGCGATTCGCCGGAGCTCAAGCACCACATCACTATAGGTGATTTAGTGGCAGAGAAGCTGAAGCCGAATGAAACTTTGGTGGATTACATACTCCGATGGAGGAACTTAAGTATGAAGTGTGAACCACAACCGCAAGAACAAGCATGCGATCGGCATTTTGCTAAAAAGCATCCATGGCCCGATAGCACTTCTCCTCAAGGGATTTACTATTAAGACTTTCGAGAAGTTGTTAAGCAAGGCCGGAAGCTTGCAAGAAGAGGCGAAGCAATTAAGTTTCACCGACAAGACGGACAAACAAAAGCCCGTAAAGACCTTTGAAAAGAAATCCGGATCGTTGCAGCAGCTTGACAAAGGCAAGCAACCGATGCAAATACCATCGAACGGCCGCAACAACCACAACAAGTACTACAGCAACCCTGCCCAACTGATCACTCATCTCCGCAATATGAACAACCACCTCGTCCGCAACGTACATTAAGAGAGCTTTTGAGCAGAGAATATCCGTTCAAGAATGAAGCGATGGTCGAAAATGTTCCGCAGCTTGATGAAGACTCCAGATTTCCAACTGCCAGAGCCTAAAAGACCAGAGGAAGTCAACAAGAAAGGTGATCCCAACTTTTGCCCTTACCACCAGATGCTTGGACACAAAATAGAAGATTGCATTACCTTTAAAAGTTGGCTCAATGACAACTCCGCGGAAAGGGAATATAACGATCCCGAAGGAGTACATGAAGGAACCCCGGAAAGGAGGTTCCGTCAATGTTGTCTCGACCGATCCCATCATTCCGATGACATCCCTATACCACTCGACGATGGATGGACTACCGCTCGGACGAGGTCTTCGAAAAAGATTTTAGACAAAGCATCCAAACCGCTTCGGTGCGAGCTTCAATTCGTAGTTCGAAACCCGTTAAGCCGGTACTATCACTTGCGATAGAAGAACCACCTCAACAGGAGACGATCGAAGAGAAGAAGAAAATTGACGAAGAAGAGAAGACCGAGGCACCTAAGGCTGTACTCAGGGGCCGCTTATCCTAGGATAGTTGTTTCCGATTCGGGGAGAAATCCCTCGAACCCCCGACTCGTATGATTATCTACTCACTTCGGTGGGATCATATAATGATAAGGGTGATGGCGTTGGCTACGTTTGATCGTTTCTAACGATTACGTAACTAACGATAATCCGGATATCGATTTCGATACCAACGACAATTCTCAAATCATACACGATCTCGACAAGCAAAATAACGAAGAAGACATCCATCAAGGAGGCTACGAGAGTTCAACAAGCAACGAATCTATCTCGCGAGTTTCGAGGAGCTCCAAATCACGATAGAGTTAGAGCCTTCGTACTCTGAAGCTAATCCGGAAGAGCCTGTCATTCCGATTCAAGAAAAGACACTGGCAAGCTCAACAATAGATTCAGAGGAAATTACAGAAGTCAACTTAAGGAGTGGAAAAGTTCTACCTCCGAGAATGGGTCCAAAAGACAAAGGGAAGCAGTGTGGTTGTTCGAGAAGAACCAACCCTGCAGAAGAAATACCCATTCGAGAAGAAGCAGAGACACATGAAAACAAAGTGGACTACAACGTGCTAGCCCATCTTAGGAAACTACCGACCAACCGAGCATCTACGACGCTCTCATCTTATCAAAGGAGATGAGAGAAGCTCGATCAAGGCCTTACTTGATCCAGAAATTTGCTTAGCTCAAATGGCCGGAGAGTCCTTAGATGAGGTTTGCTCGTTAAAAGAACAGCGAGGTGTTACATTCACGGACGATGACCTACTACTTGGAACAGCAGATCACAACCAACCGTTGTACATTTCGCTTACAATCGGAAAATTTACACTCTCCGCAGTATTGGTGGATCCAGGAGCATCAATCAATATAATGAATCTTCGAACGCTAAGCATACTTGGAAATTGATGCCCGCGAGCTCGAGGCGGACAAAATGTTATTAAGAGGATTCAACCGTAAAGGAGAAAGAGCCCTCGGCTCGATAACGCTATCGATGAAGACCGGTGACTTAGCAAAGACAACCGCGAAATTTCACATAATTGATTCGAAACATTGTTCAACGCTCTACCGGGCCGACCATGGATACATGAAAACAGGATGGTACCATCATCTCTACATCGTTGCATCAAGTACTACGATGGAGGGGAACAAGGCATCAAAGGTGACTTACAACCATTCTCCGTACATGAAATTGGAATCCACGAGGATGCAGCTTATTATGCACCGCCGAAGAAAACGATCTTCTCCGGAGATACCATAACAAATGAAGCAAAGAAAGTTCGGGACAACGAAGAACCCGAAGTTCTAGTCCAACAGCCACTCACCACTCCCTTACGGCGAGATGGTGAAGGTTTCTCCACAACTCGCATCCGAGGTCGAGGCCGGGGACGAGGTCGTGGTAGAGACATTAGGACAATTGGACAGAGGAAACCAACCATCAATGTCGATTGGGAAGATAGTTATGAAGAAGAAAAAGAAATCAAACAAGAAGCAGCGACAATAAGTCGGAAGAAGCCGCAATTCAGAATCCCTCTCGAAGATGAAAGAAACGAAGAATACAAATCAATGTATGAGAAGATTAATCACTATGTACATACTATGACCCTGACCCCAATCCATCCTAATAAGATCGAGGGTATGGAGGTCAAAGAGGTACGTAGCGGTGGTGCAAAACCAATCAAATTCTACCGTGGTGCTTCTTCCTCCAAAACTGAAAATAATGTACAATTTGAAGATGCTACTTCATCGAATTAATGGAATTGCCTTTTGAGTGGTACTCTCCCCGTGTTCAAAATTTAATTCAACGTGGTTTCTTACCCCGACAAGTGGACAAAAGGTCAATCACAACGTTTTGAAAATTTATGGAATAACTCCGGTCGTCCACCCAACTCAAAACATGGTCTCGGATTCGGCACGAGAGAGTCAGTTGATGATACCGAATTTTGCTTTGTTGTCACTTGCGAATCTAATGAAAACCGCATGGAAACTACGAAGAACTCGAAGATTTGCAAATTGGAGACGCTCCACCGAATTCGAAGAAGAAATCAAATCTACAATAGATGAGTTAATAGAAGTTAACTTAGGTACTAGCGAAGAGCCTAGACCTACCTTTGTTAGCTCTTTACTCAATAAAGAAGACTCCAAAGAAATAATCAAGTTATTAATGGAATTCAAAGACCGTTTTGCTTGGAGCTACGATGAGATGCTGTGTTTAGCTCCGCAGGTCGCAATCCATAAACTAGGAGTGGACCCTACTTCGCTCCGACGGACAAGGTCCCGTAAGAATGCGTCTAGAAATCGAACAACAAGTCATAGCCGAAGTTAAAAAGTTAATAGACGCTAAATTTGTCCGTGAAGAACAATACCCGACTTGGTTAGCCAACGTGGTACCAGTCGAGAAGAAGAATGGTCGGATCGGAATTTGTGTGGACTTCGTGGATTTAAACAAGGCATGTCCAAAAGATGAATTTCCTCTACCGATCCCGAATTAATGATCGACATTGCTTCAACACACGAAATATTCTCATTCATGGATGGATCTTCGTGATACAACCAAATAAAAATGGCTCCGGAAGATGAAAAACTTACAACGATTCGAACGCCGATCGGAGTATTTTGCTACACGAGTGATGCCATTCGGATCGAAGAACGCAGAGCAACCTACCAAAGAGCAATGACAAGAATTTTTGATGATCTCATCCACAATCAAGTCGAATGCTACGTGGACGATGTGGTCATCAAAAGCAAAGTAAAGGACAACCACCGTATGATTTGAGAATTGTTTTCGAACGATTAAGACAATTTAACCTTAAGATGAATCCCTTAAAATGCGCCTTCGGCGTCACCTCCGGAAATTCTTAGGATTCGTTGTCCGACATCGTGGAATTGAAATCGATCCGGAAAAGATTAAAGCTATCTTAGAAATGCCGCCTCCCAAAACCTTAAAACAACTACGATCTTTTCAAGGGAAGTCGGCATATCTTCGACGCTTTATCTCAAACCCGTCGTGTAGGTGTCAGCCTTTCTCGGCACTAGTTAAAAAGGACGCCAAATTTATTTGGGAAGAGAAATGCCGTAAGGCCTTCGAGGACATTAAACAATATTTAATGACACCTCCCGTCTTAGCAGCCCCTGCCTCGTGTAGACCGCTAATACTTTATACCGCAGCTTTAGACGACTCTCTCGGAGCCCCGTTAGCCTGTGTCAATGATGAGGGTAAAGAAAATGCTCTTTACTACTTAAGCCGTCGTTCATCGCCGACGGAAATAAGGTATCCCGCAATTGAAAAGCATTGTTTGGCCCCGATCTTCGCCGCTCAAAAGCTCGTGCATTACATGCTTTCTCATAAGGTCAACCCGATCTCGAAGTTTAATCCGTTGCAATACTCGATGACTCGTCCAACGCTTTCCGGCGGACTTGCCGCGATGGTCAATGATATTATTGCAATTTGATATAACTTTCGTGCCTCTTCGTGCCGTAAAGGGACAAGCCCTAGCGGACTTTCTCGCAAAGACACCCTTTGCCGGCAGAATCTCCTCTCAATGACGATCCGCCGGATGAACAAATAATGAACCTAGAAGACCTCGATGATCGACGTTGGGAATTATATTTCGACGGAGCATCTTCAAGCACATAAAGACGAAGAATCGCAAGTGATAAGTGCTCGGTAAGGCGGGAATCGGGCTAATCTTTATAACACCGGAGCGGGGATGTTAAGATACTCCTACCACTTGACGAGCCGTGTACAAACAACGAAGCGAATACGAAGCCCTCATAACGGACCGGAATTAACCATTCAAATGGGGATAACGGACATCAACATCTACGGGATTCACAAGTTAATCATTCAACGGATCGCCGGACAAGACGGAATTTTAAAACCAAGACTCGAGCAATACTTCCAAGTATGCCATACAACTGTTGGAACAGATTCCGAATGTGACAATCTACAAAATTCCCGTAAAAGAAAACGCTTTAGCGGATGCACTAGCCCGTCTTGCAAAAGAATTTGCTCGTTTGCAAGATGAATCGGTGGAAGTGTCGGCTCACTGACGCCGAGTCCTATCACAGCTTGACATCGACACGATACGCAAATCGGATAAGGAAAAAGGATCGACTGTAACAAGTGATGTAAAAACACGGAAGATCGGCGACAACCATCGATGGATTACCTACAAACGAGAAAACTACCGGAGGATAGGTCGTTAGCCCATCGATCAAGAAAAGAACTCGTCCTACGCACTAATAAACAACACATTATACGGAAGATCTTTTCGATCAAATGTGGCTAAGGTGCCTAAGCGGGTCCGAAGCCCGTGAAATTGTTAAGGAGGTGCATTCGGGACTCGTGGCGCTCACCGCCGGGTCCAAAGATGAAAATGAAAATTAAAAGACTAGGGTACTACCGGCCCTCGATGATGACCGACCGCATGAAAATCGCCAAGAGCCGTCACCGTGCCAAGTGCACGGAGTGGTTCTACACCAACCTCCAAATGTGCTACATCCGACAATCGCATCGCGGCCATTCGAATGTCGGGGCACGGACATAGTGGGTCCAATAGAACCGCCGTCGTCAAAAGGACATCGCTTCATCCTTGCGGCTACGGATTACTTTTCCAGTGGCAGTAGGCAGCTCCACTAAGAGAAGTGAAAGCACATCACGTGCTACATTTTTTCAAGAACCAAGTTGTCTACCGTTTCGGGGTGCCGCGCAGATCATCTCGTATAATCGGCCGCATTCGAAGCACACAAATCAACAATTTTGTCGAGAGACACGGAATCGACCGGCGATATTCAACAATTTACTACCCAAGAGCAAACGGCCTAGCCGAGGCTTTTAATAAAACTCTCGTTCAAATTTTAAAGAAGACTTTAGACGACAATAAGAGAAATTGGCACGAGAAGTTGTTAGAAGCCTTATGGCCTACCGGACAACCTTCGTAACTCCTACGCAAGCTACACCTTACGCTCCGGTGTATGGGTCCGAGGCAAGTGTTACCTTTAGAGGTTCAGCTCCCTTCACTCGTAATTGCAGCTTGCAAATAAAATCACAACGAAGAGAACGCCAAATTACGACTCGAAGAATTAGAAAGCCCGGAAGGGAAAAGACTTGCAAATGCAACGAATTTAGAATTATACCAAGCTAAGGTGATTCGAGCTCATGATAAACTGGTCCGCCCAAGAACCTTCAAAGTTGATGATTTAGTTCTCGTTCTCAAAAGACCTATTCTTGCACACCGCAAGATAGGAGGAAAATTTGAACCCACTTGGGAAGGACCATTTGTAGTTGAAGCGGTATACTCGGGAGGTTCCTACCAGCCTAGTGAATTGCCGGGAGAACGACATATGCTTCCGATCAATGGACGATACTTGAAAAAGTACTACGCTACCCGATGTTTCGAAGGAATGAACTTTCCATCCCTAGAAGCACGGGTGAAGTGATTACTTATGAATGGGTCCGAACCCAAAAATAACAAAAATGTGCTAAAATAAATAAAATCCTGATAATAAAATTTTCCTTGTTTTCTTTTCCAAATCAAAATCTCTTACCTAATCTTATTCCACTTCATCCCTGTTAAGTTTGAAAATATAAGAATAATAATAAAACAAGACGTCTTTAATAAACATTTTCTTGATGTTCTTGTTCTTAGTACAGCCCCTGATCCTTTTCCTTGTCTCTTCGCGAGGAAATGTCGAGCGGGCGGTTGGTCTTGAACTTTAAGAATGGCGTAAGCCTCGCACTCGATGAAAAGAGGGTGAAAGATGGAGCGATAATCGAGATCGACTCGCATTTCGCACCAGCGAGAGCCTACGAGACGAGGAAAGTGACCGGGTCCCGGTTAACCGAGAAGAATTGCCTGGACATACAAGAATGAAAGTGGGTGGCCCAAGTCACCAATCCAAAGAAGCAAGAGAATAAAGACAAACCTTGAAGAAGATAAGAAAATGAAGTCCGTAGTCGCTACAGCAGAGGGCGAGCTTGTCGCCGCCGCGCCCACGGAGATTCAAGAAGTTCGGAGAGCTACTCTCACAAAGAACGCAACGAAGAAATAAGAATCGCCGTATCCGCAAGATGTTAACAAAACTAGCCGCGGATCAAGCACGACGAGGCAGCTGCTAATGTCGCTGCATACACTTCAAGGACACCGGCTCACCGAGAACCGAAGAAAGGGGGCCAACTCCTAGGATGACGAAAGAACCGTGGAAATCTTCGAAAACCGGAAGAAAGAAGGCTACCACGCCACCGGATAGAACCACCAGGTGATGCATGACCTTGTTGCGTAAGCAACCCCGGGGATGTCCCGACGGACATCATCCCCGAGGAGCCGAGGTATGCGTGGAGAACGTGAAGGGATCGAACCTTATATCCCACAATACGTCACTGTGCCTCGCCATCTCGCATCATTCCGGAATACGAGCCGGAGAGAATGCAAAATGTTGAAAAGAAAACCTTTGAATACTTTGAAAGGATTAGAGGCGAAGAATCAATATACCTGGAGGGGCTCGAATTACATACGTACGTATTCTCGTAGTATGAGCAGCGAAGAAATCGTGGATTGCATCCGGATTTGAAAAGACCGGGCCGAGCAGGCCGCCTAAGGGAAAACACATACTCGAGCCCCGGAGATGGATGCCGTGGAAAGGAAGAATCACAATACAATGTGGATGCCGTTACAACTTTGCCGAGGACAAGAAGGGAAACCCGCCGGAATACTCCGTCATGGACAAGTGGACCCGATGCCATTAGTCATCAAGAGAATGGTAAAGAGATTGATAACATGGAGGGTACCGCCGACAGACCGCATACCCAATACCGCATCATCAATATCTACAAACAGAGTGATCGTATACCCCCACACATCGATCACCATGACTTTGTCGACCTTCTCGCACGCCTCTTTTCTAAGCGAGTGTAACATCATGTTCGGATCCGACCTCCGGATAGCAGGCCCGTGTGAGTTCCGAGGGCCGCAAAGATACCACTACCGGTAGGTTCCGTCATGATACCGAAGGGTAACGAAGCGTATATCGCCAAGCATTGCATACCAGGAGTACCAGTGAAGCGGATCTCGGCTACGTTCGGGAGGATGGACGACGTAAAGATACCTTACCATTTCCAGCCGCACCCGAGCTAGAGAGCCTCCGGCCTTACGAGCCGTGAGTTACATGGAAAATATCACACCTCCAATGTACATCCATACGGCATCCTTGCCAAGGATGGCTTGGAAGGTGATGTTATTGACCATGTATCTCACTATTCAGACATGGACTTTTGACAGATGCTTCTTTAGATGGATCAACAAAGATCATACACAGTCCGTTTTGAGTCTACATGGATTGTATGAAATATATTCCAGATCAAGATGTATGATGTATCTTCAGTATGATTGGAATAAAAGTGACCATGTCACATTTTTGGCCTTCACCTCTTTTGTGCAAATTGATTGGGAAACGCCGTTAAAGTTAAATGAACTTCGAACAAAGAACGAAAAGAAATAAAACAAAAAAAAGATAAAAGAAAACTTTCTAAAAAAAAAATCTAAAAAATGACAAACACCAAATTCACATGAACATTAAATAAACAACAAAATAAAATTTGAATCATTAAAGGATAAACAAAATCAATAAGAATGTTAAATCAAATTCTCAATCAAATTTCGAATCCAATCTTGATCAAACTTCAAATTTCATCTTCCAAATTTCAAATCAAATCTTAAATCAAATTTCAACCGTGTTCAAACTCGTCATTTCAAATTCAATCTTTCTAAATTTCAAATCTCAGTCAAATTTCAAATCTCAAATTCAATCTTTCCAAATTTCAAATCTCAGTCAAATTTCAAATCTCAAATTCGATCTTTCCAGATCTCACATCAAACCATACATCAATTCAAACTTTTGGGTCGAGGATTTTACATCCAAGACTGCACTGCTTTAGGATTCTCTTCCTATTGCACTGAAATACATCAATTCAAACTTTTGGGTCGAGGATTTTACATCCGAGACCGCACCGCTTTAGGATTCTCTTCCTATTGCACCGAAATACATCAATTCAAACTTTTGGGTCGAGGATTTTACATCCGAGACCGCATCGCTTTAGGATTCTCTTCCTATTGCACCGAAATACATCAATTCAAACTTTGGGTCGAGGATTTTACATCCAAGACCGCACCGCTTTAGGATTCTCTTCCTATTGCACCGAAATACATCAATTCAAACTTTGGGTCGAGGATTTTACATCCAAGACCGCACCGCTTTAGGATTCTCTTCCTATTGCACCGAAATACATCAATTCAAACTTTTGGGTCGAGGATTTTACATCCGAGACCGCATCGCTTTAGGATTCTCTTCCTATTGCACCGAAATACATCAATTCAAACTTTTGGGTCGAGGATTTTACATCCGAGACCGCACCGCTTTAGGATTCTCTTCCTATTGCACCGAAATACATCAATTCAAACTTTTGGGTCGAGGATTTTACATCCGAGACCGCATCGCTTTAGGATTCTCTTCCTATTGCACCGAAATACATCAATCCAAACTTTTGGGTCGAGGATTTTACATCCAAGACCGCACCGCTTTAGGATTCTCTTCCTACCGCACCGAAATACATCAAATTCAAACTTTTGGGTCGAGGATTTTACATCCAAGACCGCACTCGCTTTAGGATTCTCTTCCTATCGCACCGAAATACATCAAATCCAAACTTTTGGGTCGAGGATTTTACATCCAAGACCGCACCGCTTTAGGATTCTCTTCCTATCGCACCGAAATACATCAAATTCAAACTTTTGGGTCGAGGATTTTACATCCAAGACCGCACCGCTTTAGGATTCTTTTCCTACCGCACCGAAATACATCAAATTCAAACTCCCGAGGTCGAGGATTTTACATCCAAGACCGCATCGCTTTAGGATTTCTTTTCCTATCGCACCGAAATACATCAAATCAAACTCTCGAGGTTAAGGATTTTACATCCAATACCGCATTACTCTGAGATCTTTCCTCATTGTAATGATCCAATCCAATCGATTCGATCTTCTTTTGGGATTGAAGATGTTACATCTAAAACTTCAAAATTCCAATTTTCATTTCAAATCAAATTCCTTCAAATTAATCTTGACAAACTTCAATCTAAATTAAGACTCCAAATTGAAATCTAAACTCACGCATCGTGACTTGAACATGAAATAAAATAAAATCTAAATCGAAATTCTCCCGCATCATGTGATTTGGGATTCACCTCCTTTTCCTTTCCCCAACGAGAGTTCAAGAATCTCCATTCTTAGAGATATACTCGACACTCCCCAACGGAAACTCTTCTACTTCGTCCTAAGTTTGTTACTTGGACATCTCGTGTTGGTTTTGTCGATCGCTTCGGTCAACACCAATACGCGCGGTGTGCTCCGTCACTCACCACACCTATCGGGGTCCATTTGTTGACCTCATTTTCGATGAGGTCTTCTCTTCTTCTCTTTAGTACTTAGGATCTAGCCTTAGGCTTTTCCTTCGACTATCATAGAGGGTTAGAATCGGGACCCACCTTTTAGAAATTCAAACCACTTCTAAACTCCCCGCAAACTCCACAAACTCGACCGTAGACCCCTAATCACCTAGAGGGTTGAAATCAAATGTGGAAGTTTAAAGGATGAGTTCCTATATGACTCTTTGGCCTTAGGACCGCCCTCAGGCGGCCTCGGTCCGGTGAAGGGCCGACTCACACATACACTACACCTATGCACTACACTTTCACACACCTCCTAAAAACACACCCATACCTGACTTGACTTCCGACTCATGTAGGTGATTCACATGGATGGTCCTTAACCCCTAAGCCCTCGGCGACAGGGTTAGTGAACAACATAGTGAATGCCTCAAATGAGTCCCTTCATGGCTCATGTGGGCTTGATATGGCTTCATGGCTCAACAAAAGATGTTTTCATTTCACTTACATCCACCTAATCTTCAATTTTCCAAATTTTCAATTTTTGACCCCTGGACCCTACACCCACCAACCCTACCAAATGCCCTCGAAACTACCCAAATTTCTCAAAAATTTCCAAATTACCCAAAATTCCTCAAAACCATTCCTAAACATTTCCACATTACTCAAATTGACCATTCCTAGCCAAAAATACCAAAAATTCCAAGAATACCCTCCCAATACCTTCCAAATACCCAAAATACCCCTTTTAACCCAAAAATCCAAAAATTCAGAAAATTCCCAGAAAATTCCAGAAAATCCCAAATATTACCAATTTCATTTTGTTCAACTACACCATGGGCCAATTTTGTCAGTTTACCCCACTTTTGTCAAAACCCCCAATTTGACCCATTTTAACCCAAAGTAAACCCAATGTCAAACCAAGCCTACCCAATTGATCCAAATTTTGGTCCAATTCGATTCTAAACTGCAATTCAACATCCCAAACACCAATCTAGACCAAAGCCAAGCTTAATTTGATTGAAATTTGGGTCCAATTTCACTTTTGGCCTTAAAGCCCAATTTGGACCCATGACCCAAACCTAACTCAAACTCACCCATTTCAACTCCAATTAACCCCAAGTCTTTTCCAAACCTTCCTTAACATCCCCATGAACAAAACACTAACATGATTTGCCCAAAACTTTGATCCAAACCCCACTCAAATTCAACCCAAAGCTAAAAGGCCCATTTCGACCTAAACCCAAACCTAGCCCAAATGAGCCCAAACCCCAAAATCAAAACCCAACCAAAGCCAAAACCTCTTTGAAACACTCCCATAAACATTTCCCAACATTAATTTCACATCAACTTCAACTCTAGCCCAACTTTGGCCCATGGTAGCCCATTTTGGCCCACTTTAGCCCACTTACCAATTAGACCCAAATTCAAACCAATTCAAACCCAAATCACTTCAAACTTGTCTCAAATCACTCATGACACATCCTTAAACTAAACCCAACATTTATTTGGCATGGCCCTTTGCAAAATTTTCATCTAAAAGCCCACTTCTAAAAGACATTCAAAGGCCCATTCCAAACCAAACTCAAAAGCCCATCCTAAAGCCCACATTACAATCTCATCTCATCCTCACTTAGTTAAAATCATTCCTAAGTCCTAAATCAGCAATCAAATCTTTCTAAACAAAGCCATATGACAAACCATCCAAATTTTACACCAAATTACCAAAAATTCTTAAAACCCATTTTTATGAAATTGACTAAACTTTTCCCTAAGCCAAAGACAAGCCATGCAAGCCATGGACAAGCCACATGAAGCCATGGAGAGTTTGACATGTGATCAAGCCATTAATGGAAAAAGGAGGACCCCTTTCCTAATCCTTCTTAAGCCTTTTTTACCTTAAGCATGTCACACTCTAAACCATGCTTTGCCACCTAATCCATGGATGGAGACTTCACCACTCCATGGCAACTGACCCAACCGATCCTCTCAGCCCAAAATCAGAGCCATGGGGAGGTGCACCCAACCCAAACCAATGGGTTGACCAAATTGAAGCTAAAATAGCCCCTTCCCCTTTCTACTTTGATCGAACCACTTTACACATGTCAAGCCTCAATCGAATACACCAAACCCCCGCCCCGACCCATCCGAACAAGATGGTGACCAAGCGCTCGGCCGGCCGACCACCGGCCGCCGGAAAACACCATGGCCGAAACCTTCGGAGGAGCCAAACTTTGGAATTCTCCCTTGCTGAGCTGCCCCATGTCTAGTGGCCACCATGGCTGTTCTTCTCCTCACCAGAGCAGCTGATCCCAAGCCCTAACTCCCCCTGGGAGGCCCTCCAGCCATGCCTATTTAAACACCACCCCCTCACGGCCATGAGAGGAGAGTTGCACAAACCTTGCCAAAACTATGCCAAAATTGTTCCGCACCCCTCCTCATACACGGAGCACTCGATCCCCAGTGAGATCCCCCGCCATTTCTTCTCTCGCGAGCTCAATTTCGTAGTCGAAATCCAAGCCCAAAACCAGGACACTTCCCCACGGTGAACCAATCCCCAAATCGATTGGTCCTACACCTTCACTGCACCGAGGGAAGGTGTCCACCAACAAAAGCCCCATCTCCAGAGCCACCCGGCTGCTCCGTACTCCAAGCTTTGTGATCACCGTGGTCGAAGTTCAACCTGCACAATTCACTGCATCAGAGACTTCATCCGGAGCTCGCCAGATCCAATCGAAGGTGCAACAACTCTCGGATCGAAGCTTCACTTCTCCGAGCAAAGGTATGAGCTAATTCTTCATCCCGAGCTTCGGAGATTCTCCATTTCAAATGCCTTAATTTCAATGCATGATTACCGTATGGATGTGTTCGTCTCTTCAAGACGAATCCATGGAGCATAAGAACACGAAAATCCATCGAGAATCGAGCGAGTTCTTAGTGGTTAGAGTGTGGACTGGCCACGGATCACACCAGCCATGGACGATGAACGGATGCCGTCCATTTAATACACGCGCGGACGGACGGCTCGGATGGCGTCGGACCGTGAGACGGTACGAGAACCGCGGGACCCGGCCGCCGACTCGGATGGCGGCGTCGAATGGGAGCGCGCCACGCGGCATTTCGGAGCCGCCGAGGTCGACGCGGCGCCGCGTGGATAAGTAGATAAATAGGAATATTTTCTATTTATTTAATTCCCGTAACTTTAAAAATCCATATCTTTGTGTAGAAAAATCACAAAATAAAATAAAAATACCCTCTCGCTCGTTGAACAAAGGAGAATAATGTGGAAAAGAAATTAATTAATTTTGTCCAAGTATTTTATTTTTAATTAATTATTTACTCCCTGCATTGTTTTAATTCTCCATGCATGTATACAATTCACCATGGCATGAGACTATAGGGCTTTGAAGCCTCTCGAACTTAGTGGACATTCCCCGAATTTTCCAAGGTCGGAGGCCATCTCTCGTGAAAAGTTATTGATTTTTCAAATGCATGTTGCCGATTTAAGTATTTTAATTTCAAAAATTAGCATGTTGAGAAATAAATTCTAGGAAAATTTGGTGATGTTCCTTATGACCAGAGAACCCTAGAAAAATAGGATTCGAGTTAATTCACTTAAATTAACCCTAATCGGCTCAAACACCCAAAATAGACCCCTAACTAATTAGAGTTAACCATAGATCAAATTGACTTGAAATCAATTCTCCACTGACCTTTAGGATCAGAGGAACCCACCATAAAAATTTGAGGTCAATTGGACTTGGTTAGCCCCACTAATCGGGGTGATTAAGCCACTTAGCCATTTTAAACTTTAAAAATTCATAACTTTCAAAATATCTTTCAAAAATTCACCAAATTGGTTTTGGAGTCTCTCTGATATCAGTGGAGTTTAAGAAAATTAAAATTTCAATTTTCTAAAAAAAGTTGATTTTTAATATTATTTTAATATTTTTAATAATTAAAAAATAATAAAAATCACAAAAATAATAAAATTCACTAAAATGTTATATTTTGAATTTTAATCACTTAGGAACAGGTCCCATATTTTTTCCTAGGTCTATTTAGTGAAATATTAATTTTTAAAGCTCTAGGGTAATTTTAAAATAAAAAAAATCTATTTTCTAGCATTTTCATCAAAATAATTATAATAAATCAAAGAAAAATCAGAAAATCGCAAAGTTTGGTTCTCTGGAATCCTTGATATCAGAGAGAATTTTAAAAATTATAAAATTTATTTTTCAACATTTATTTTATTTTTAAATTAATTAATACTCCAGAAGTTAAAATAATTCTAATAAATAAAATATAATTCAAAAATTACAAAATTTGGTCCAAGTGGTCCTCTCGTCATTAGGAATGTCCCCTAATTTTCTTAAGGACAGAAACTTTCCTTGGTCATGTTATTGAATTTTCCTTGAAATTTCTCTTTTCTACAAAAAATAATTATATAAATAAATTAAATACAGAAAAATCACATTTTCTCCTCTCATGTCTTTATTGACATATGAGTGAAGTCTCATAAAAATTTCAAGTTCATTTGAGTTCAACTTAGTGAGTTATGAAATTATTAGGCTTAAAGGGCAAAATGGTAATTAAAATTTTAACCCTTAATTAAAATTTTAGGTTTAATAAAAAATTAACAAGTAAAATATTTGATCCTAATCTGATTTGGATGATTGAAATTTAATAATTAAAGGGTAGAAACCCATTAAGCAATTTAAAATGATTAAACTTTAATTAAATAATTAATTGAATTTGGAAGGATAATAAATTTGGAATTATTAAAATAGGGATATTATTAGAAGAGATTTATTCTTTAATTTAAAAATCCCTAAATTAATCATCTCATTAATACTCAACTCTTAATTAAAATGATAACTCAAATTTAAAATATTAAAAGATTTAACCATTAAATAAAAATTAAATCATTAAACTCTTTCAAAAATTTTCAATTAAATTAAATTAAATTAAGATTAAAAGTTGCATTAAATTAAATTAAAATTAAGTTAAATTAAATAAACAAATTAAATTAAATTAAATGAATTAAATACATTAAATTAAATAAATAAATAAAATTAAATTAAATTAAATTAAATTAAATAAATAAATAAAATTAAATTAAATTAAATTAAATTAAATTAAATTAAATTAAATTAAATTAAATTAAATTAAATTAAAAATTAAATTAAATTAAATTAAAATTAAATTAAATTAAATTAAGAAATTAAATCAAATAAATTAAATCGAATTAAATTAAATCAAATCAAATTAAATTAAATAAATTAAATTAAAATAAATTAAATTAAAATAAATTAAGTTAAATTAAATAACATCACTTAAGACATAAACCTAAAATAATTTGAACACTATTCCAAACTTAAATCATTAATTTGAACTTAAATTTAATCACAAACTATTAAATATTATTTCGCCCTTAGGAGCTTTTATTATCATAACTCCTAAATGGAATATCAAATGAAGTGACACTTCACTTATAAGGATATTCAAACATCCTAGCTTCACCGAGCAAGTTAACAAAACTCGAAAACCTCTGACGATCGATTCATTTATATAATTAAATTCTCTCGACTTAAAACAATCCTAGAAATATTGAAAAGATGTTTAAGATTCTTCTTAAGCACTTCCTCAATATGATAGGATATTTACAAGAACAATCGAACTTAATTGTTCTTCGATGAAGAAAATCGTCTTCAAACTAAAAACACAAAGAACCTAGACGTCATAGAAATGACTAAGCTATAGGATTAGGAACTTGGTAGAAAACCATAAACCTTTTCCCTTAGCTTTACCTAGGAACTTGCTTAAATATTCTAACTATGTTTTAAGTGCAACTGGAATGACGAGAAGACCCTCCAGTACGCTTTTATTTTATTGCAATTTATTTTATTGCAATTTATTTAATCGCATCGCACTTATTTTTCTTGCACGATAAACAACAGCTGCATGAAAACCGACACCTTTAGGACAGTAAACCAAAACTGAAACCCAAAATTAAAATAAAAGACACTACAAGATAAAATTCACCTCCACAACATTTCAAAATATAAGACAACTCAAAATTTAATCACAAACGTAACACAAAACTACAATTATAATTAAATTAAAACGTCTCATCGAATGATCGGGAATACCTCTGATGATGTAACCCACGTGTTGTTAACGGATTTCCCACGGTCTAAATGAAAGTGCGAACTCATTTAGTCGAGTTTAGCAAATTCATCTCGGACTAAGTGAATTCGATGAAAATAACTGTGCTTGGATGACGGAACCGCGGATCTTAATCGGCTCGTTTAATCAACTTTAAGACTCGTTTTAATTAAAACACAAAAAAACACTTGGAAATTAAGACTTCTCTAAACCAGACACTTCTCTCACCTCCCGATTTATGATTTCTAAAACTAAACCTCTGCAACAACAAGGAGCTCGGAGCATGGTGGGCAGCACGGCCATCGTCGTCAGCAAAACTTGAACCTACATCAACAAAACTTTCTTAGAGTTAAATAACCAAGCCATAGGATTTCGAGGTAGTTTGCTTTAGTGCAACATAAATCCTCAACTTTTCATTAGGCATTCGCATAATCATGTTATGCAAATTAAGCCCTAACTCGGTTTTAGGATTCCAAGGTAGTCGTCCGATACGACATAAACCCTCATATCTTCTAGTGCAATTTGTATGATTCTATCATATAAATATAAGCCCTAATTAACTAAAATCGGCAAGATTAAAACATTAGATAAACATTAGGACTTTCCTAAATCCAAGCCAAACAACAGGATAGTCGGAAATTACCGAAGTTCACTTCGAATCCATAATTTCTCCTACTTTTCTTCCTTTCGAATTTCCAAAATAAAATGTTCCAAATTTGATCCATTCCCTATTGAAATTCCAAAATTCAACCCCTCGAAAACTTAAACTTTGAAATTCTCGAGAGCGTAATTATTCGATTATTATCGAGAGTTTTCTTAGGTGATTCCCGTCACTTAAGATGTAATTAACTATGTGGGCTTGCCCTTATAGTGGAACTTTAAGAACCCGTGTAATATAAACCCCGTTTAATAGCTTCATATTAAGCAGGGAATTTGTCGGCTTATAAAATTGGTTCGTAGCACCAAACCGATGTCACAAACCTTTCTAGTTTATTTAATCGAGCCCCATTATCAAGCAAGCGTGTCTATTCTTCGGGATAGATACACTGGCTCGTGGTGCGGCGCTCGTTTATATAAACTATTCGGGATGTGAGATCAGCTTGATTTCATATCTTAAAATTTTCAAATTTAAAATTATTTTCAAAATCAAATACTACTTTTCAAATTATTTATTTAAATTAAATTAAAATTCGCCGACAATTTCTGTAGGCAACTCCCTTTTCAAAAATACAACACTTAACCTAAAAATATGCCGACAGATACACAGTCTACTGCAATCAATATGTATACATTCCAAAAATGAAGGAATAAATGGTCTCATGAAATATAATCCCCAAACATCAAAGATGTCAACTTTCAATGTAAAATTTAGGAGCATTTCATTTCTTCTCGAAATATTACCTACTCGCTAACATCGATCACATATTTTAGTATATTTATTAACATCCCTAAAAGAGTAGGCTAATAGAATCCAGATTCTAAAATCTTATATGCAGTTTTGATAGTTCCAAATTCTCCCCCAAATTCAAAATCATGATACCTCTGAATAATTGGTTTGATTTCCTCATAATGCACACATCTTCTAATAACTAGATCCTTACATTGTTTCTATAAATATGGGTTATCCCAAAAGAAAATTTTGGCATCATACATAAATTTCTTCGATTGTTTCTTTGTTAATTCATGTGGTAAAATATCACTTACAATATTGATCACAATATCAACATACCATGGTAAATTCCATTTCTTAATATTATAAAGTTGTTCATCATGAAAAGTTTATGTAATTTCATCTTCAAAATTAGATAGTTCATGTTGT
>JAKZJZ010001573.1:0-26580 GCA_022702705.1 Papilionanthe hookeriana x Papilionanthe teres | reverse complement strand
TTTTTATTAAACCTAAAGTTTTAATTAAGGGTTAAGATTTTTAATTACCATCTTACCCTTTAAGCTTAATAATTTTATAACTCACTAAATTGAACTCAAATGAACTTGAAATTTTTATGTGACTTCACTCATATGTCAATAAAGACATGAGAGGAGAAAATGTGATTTTTCTGTATTTAATTTATTTATATAATTATTTTTGGTAGAAAATAGAGATTTCAAGGAAAAGTTAATAACATGACCAAGGAAAAGTTTATGTCCTTAAGAAAATTAGGGGACATTCCTAATGACTAGAGAACCCCTTGGACCAATTTTGGTGATTTTTTGAATTATATTATTTTTATTATAATTATTTTAAGTTTTGGAGTGTTAATTAATTTAAAAATAAAATAAATGTTGAAAAATGAATTTTGTATTTTTCAAAAATCTCTCTGATATCAAGGAAACCAGAGAAGCAAATTTTGCAATTTTCTGATTTTTCTATAATTTATTATAATTATTTTAGTGAAAATGCTAGAAAATACATTTTTTTAATTTTAAAATTACCTTAAAGCTTTAAAATTTAATATTTCACCAAATAGACCTAAGAAAAATGTAGGATTTGTTCCTATGTGATTAAAATTCAAAATGTGACATTTTGGTGAATTTTATTATTTTTGTGATTTTTATTATTTTTTAATTATTAAAAATATTAAAATATGATTAAAAATCAACTTTTTTAGAAAATTGAAATTTTAATTTTCTTAGGTTCCCCTGATATCAGAGAGGCTCCAAAACCAATTTGGTGAATTTTTGAAAGGTATTTTGAAAGTTATGAATTTTTTAACTTTAAAATGACTAAGTGGCTTAATCAACCCAATTAATGGGGCTAACTCAAGTCCAATTGACCTCAAATTTTTATGGTGGGCTCCTACTGATCCTAAAGGTCAGTGGAGAATTGATTTCAAGTCAATTTGATGCATGGTTAACTTTAATTAATTAAAGACCTATTTTGGGTTTTTAAGCCAATTAGGGTTGTTTTAAATGAACTAATTCAAAACCTATTTTTCCTAGGGTTCTCTGGTCATAAGGAACATCATCAAATTTTCCTAGAATTTATTTCACAACATGCTATTTATTGGAATTAAAATACTCAAAACGATAACTCTGAATTTGAAAAATCAATAACTTTTCATAGGGATGGCCTCTGACTTTGGAAAATTCAGGCAATGTTCCCAAATCCAGAGGCTTCAAAAGCACTATGGTCTCATGCCATGGTGAATTGTATGCATGCATGGAGAATTAAAATAATGCAGAGAGTAAATAAATTATAAAAAATAAAATACTTGATGAAATTAAATGATTTCTTTTCCACATTATTCTCCTCTCGTTCACCGAGCGAAGAGGGTATTTTTATTTTATTTTTCGATTTTTCTACACAGAGATATGAATTTTTGAAGTTTAGGGAATTAAATAAATCAAAAAATACCCTAATTTTCTATTTATCCACGCGGCGCCGTGTCGGCCTCGGCGACTCCGAACGCACACGCGTCGCGCTCCCATTCGACGCCGCCACCCGAGTCGGCGGCCCGGGCCCCGCGGTTCTCGTACCGTCTCCCGGTCCGACGCCATCCGAGCCGTTCGTCCGCACGTGTATTGAATGGACGGCATCCGTTCATCGTCCCCGAGCGTCCTCACTCGAGAGCCGTCCACACTAAATCCCTAAGATCTCGCTCGATACTCAATGGATTTTCATGTTCTTATGCTCTATGGATTCGTCTTGAAGAGACGAACACATCTATGCGGTTAACATGCATTGAAATTAAGGCATTTGAAATGGAGAATCTCCAGAAGCTCGGGATGAAGAATTAGCTCATACCTTTGCTCAGAGAAGTGTGGCTTCAATCTGAGAGTTGTTGCACCTTCGATTGGATCCTAGCAAGCTCCAGATGAAGTCTCCTGGTGCAGTGAATTGTCCGGATGTGATTTCGACCAAGCCCGATCTCAAAGCTTGGAGGCCGGAGCAACCGGGTGGCTCGGAGATGGGGCTTTCTGTGGTGGACACCTTCCCTTGGTCCGGTGAAGGTGTAGAACCAATCAATTTGGGAATTGGCTCACTGTGGAGAAGTGTCCCGGTTTTGGGTGGAATTTCAACTACGAAATTGAGCTCGCGAGAGGAGAAATGGCAGGGGGATCTCATCGGGAATCAAGTGCTCGTGTATGGGGAGGAGTACGGAACAATTTTGGCGAAGTTTTGGCGAGGTTTGTGCTTAGCTCCTCTCATGGCCGAGAGGGGTGGATTTTAAATAGGAGAGGGTGGAGGGCCTCCCGGGGGAGTTGAGGCATGGGATCGACTTGCTCCGAGTGAGGAGAAGAACGACCATGGTGACCACTAGGCATGGGGCGGCTCGGCAAGTGAGAATTTCAATGTTGGCTCACATGTGAGCTCTCGGCCATGGTGTTTTTCGGCGATCCGAGTGGCCGGCGGCCAGGCATTGGTCACCATCTTGGTCGGGGAGGTCAGTGGGCTTAGCTGGTGAAGTCAATTGAGCATTAGCCATGTGTAAAGGGTTTGATTTAGATGGAATGGGGGGCATGGCTAAATTTGAACCTAAATGGGTCAACCCACCCATTTGGGCTGGGTTCACCTCCCGAGGCCTGGTTTTGGGCTGAGGAAAAGTGATTTGGCTCAGCATAATCGAGTAGGGTCGATGTCACTCATCCAAGCATAATTAGAGCATAAGCATGGTTAAGGGGAATCATGCGGAGTGGTTAATCACCTTTAGGAATTAAGGAAAGAGTCTCCTCCTTTTGCCCAAAATGGCATGGTGACATGTAAAGAGGCTCTCATGGCTTGCATATGGCTTGTGCATGGCTCCATGGCTCCATTTGGCTTGGGAAAAGGTTGGGTCAATTTCATGAAAATGGGTTTTAAGAATTTTTGGATATTTTGGTGGTGATTTGGCATGTGGCTTGATTTGGAATTATTTGATTGATGATTTTGGAACTTAGGGACAATTTTGATTAAATGGATGATGAAATGGAGAGTGTCATGTGGGCTTTGGATGAATTTGGGCTTTTGTATTTGAAGGAGTGGGCTTTTAGGAAAGTTTAAGGGAAATGGGCTTTTGATTTTAGGATGGGCGTTTGGATAAAAATTTTGTGAAGAACTTTGTCAAATAAATGTCATAATTGGTTTAGGGATGTTCTATGAAGGGCTTGGAATCAATTTGATGTGATTTGGAGTTGAATTGGTTTGAATTTGGATTTATTTGGTAAGTGGGCCTATGTGGGTCAAAGTGGGCCAAGTTGGGCTAATGATGGGCTAGGGTTGAAATTGATGTAAAATCAATGTTGAGAAATGTTTATGGGAGTGTTTCAAAGAGGTTTTGGCTTTGGTTGGGCTTTGATTTTGGGGTTTGGGCTCATTTGGGTTAGGTTTGGGTTTAGGTCAAAAATGCGCCTTTTAGCTTTGGGTTGAATTTGAGTGGGGTTTGGGTCCAAATTTTGGGCAAATCATGTTAGTATTTTGTTTGTGGGAATGTTAAGGAAGATTTAGAAAAGATTTGGGGTTAATTGGAATTGAGTTGGGTGAGTTTGGGTTAGGTTTGGGTCATGGGTCCAAATTGAGCTTTAAGGCCAAAAGTGAAATTGGATCCAAATGTCAATCAAATTGGACTTGGATTTGGTCTAGATTGGTGTTGTGAATGTTGATTTGAAGTTTAGAATTGAATTGGACCAGAATTTGGGTCAATTGGATAGGTTTGGTTTGACATTGGGTTCACTTTGGGTTAAAATGGGTCAAATTAGGGGTTTTGACAAAAGTAGGGTAAATTGACAAAATTGGACCATGGTGTAGTTGGACAAAATAAAATTGGGAATATTTGGGATTTTCTGGAATTTTCTGGGAATTTTCTGAATTTTTGGATTTTTTGGCCAAGAAGGGTATTTTGGGTATTTGGAGAGTATTGGGAGGTTTTCTTGGAATTTTTGGTATTTTTGGGTATGGATGATCAATTTAAGTGATGTGGAAATGTTTGGGAATGATTTTGGAGAATTTTGGATAATTTGGAAATTTTTGAGAAATTTGGGTAATTTCAAGGGTTTTGGGTAGGCTAAGCGGGTGTAGGGTCCCGGGGGTCAAAAAATTGAAAATTTGGGAAACTGAAGATTGGGTGAATGTAAGTGGAATGAAATCATCTTTGTTGAGCCATGAAGCCATATCAAGCCCATATGAGCCATGAAGGGACTCATTTGAGGCATTCACTATGTTGTTTCTAACCCTCGCGCTGAGGGCTCGGGGGTTAAGGATCATCCATGTGAATCACCTACATGAGTCGGGATGTCAAGTTAGGTATGGGTGTAGTTTTAGGAATGTGATGTGAAAGTGTAGGTGTATGTGTAAGTGTATGTGTGTAAGTCAGCCCCTTCACTGGACCGAGGCCACCCGGAGGCGATCCTAAGGCCGAAGAGTCCCATAGGAACTCATCCTTTAAACTTCCACATTTGATTTCGACCCTCCAGGTGATTAGGGGTCCACGGTCGAGTTTGTGGAGTTTGCGGGGAGTTAAGAAGTGGTTTGAATTTCTAAAAGGTGGGTCCCGATTCTAGTCCTCTAAGATAGTCGAAGGAAAAGCCTAAGGCTAGATCTGAAGTACTAAAGAGAAGAAGAGAAGACCTCATCGAAAATGAGGTCAACAAATGGACCCCCAATAGGTGTGGTGAGTTGACGGAGCACACCGCGTGTATTGGTGTTGACCGAAGCGATCAACAAAACCAACACAAACATCCAAGTGACAAACTTAGGATGAAATAGAGGAGTTTTCACTGGGGAGTAGCAAGTATATCTGCGAAGTCGGAGATTCCCGAACTCTCGTCAGGGAAAGGAAAAGGAGGTAAACTCCAAATCACATGACTTGGGGAAATTTCGATTTAGATTTTATTTCGTCTCAGTTTAAGTTTTGATGTGTGAGTTTAGATTTCAATTTGGAGTTTCAATTTAGATTGGAGTTTGTCAAAATTAATTTGAAGGATTTGATTTGAAATGAAAATTGGAATTCGAGGTTTTAGATGTAACATCTTCGACCTCGAAAGAAAATTGAATTGATTAAATTGAATCGTTGCAATGAGGAGAGATCTCAGAGCAATGCGGTATTGGATGTAAAATCCTTAACCTCAAGAGTTTGATTTTGATGTATTTCAGTGCAATAGGAAAAGAATCCTAAAGCAGTGCAGTCTTGGATGTAAAATCCTCGACCCAAATGGTTGAATTCGATGTATTTCAGTGCAATAGGAAATAAATCCTAAAGCAGTGCAGTCTTGGATGTAAAATCCTCGACCCAAAAGTTTGAATTCGATGTATTTCAGTGCAATAGGAAAGAATCCTAAAGCAGTGCAGTCTTGGATATAAAATCCTCGACCCAAAAGTTTGAATTCGATGTATTTCAGTGCAATAGGAAATGAATCCTAAAGCAGTGCAGTCTTGGATGTAAAATCCTCGACCCAAAAGTTTGAATTTGATGTATTTCAGTGCAATAGGAAAGAATCCTAAAGCGAGTGTAGTCTTGGATATAAAATCCTCGACCCAAAAGTTTGAATTCGATGTATTTCGAGTGCAATAGGAAATGAATCCTAAAGCGGTGCGATCTTGGATGTAAAATCCTCGACCCAAAAGTTTGAATTTGATGTATTTCGGTGCAATATGAAAGAATCCTAAAGCGATGAAGTCTTGGATGTAAAATCCTCGACCCAAAAGGTTTGAATTTGATGTACTTCGGTGCGATAGGAAAGAATCCTAAAGCGGTGCGGTCTTGGATGTAAAATCCTCGACCCAAAAGTTTGAATTTGATGTACTTCGAGTGCAATAGGAAAGAATCCTAAAGCGGTGCGATCTTGGATGTAAAATCCTCGACCCAAAAGTTTGAATTTGATGTATTTCGAGTGCAATAGGAGAAGAATCCTAAAGCGGTGCAGTCTTGGATGTAAAATCCTCGACCCAAAAGTTTGAATTTGATGTATTTCAGTGCAATAGTAAAAGAATCCTAAAGCAGTGCAGTCTTGGATATAAAATCCTCGACCCAAAGGTTGAATTTGATGTATTTCAGTGCAATAGGAAAGAATCCTAAAGCAATGCAGTCTTGGATGTAAAATCCTCGACCCAAAAGTTTGAATTTGATGTATTTCAGTGCGATAGGAAAGAATCCTAAAGCGGTGCGGTCTTGGATGTAAAATCCTCGACCCAAAAGTTTGAATTTGATGTATTTCGGATGCGATGAGGAAGAACTCGCTAAATTCGATTTAAGATCTTGGATGTAAAATCCTTGGACGATCAAAGTTTGAATTTTGATGGGTGATTTCGAAGTGTGATAGGAAGAATCCTAAAGCGATGTCAAGAGTCTTGGATGTAAAATCCTCGACCCAAAAGTTGGAATTTGATTGATATTTGATTCAAGATCTGGAAGAAATTAAATTTAAAATTTGATTGAGACTTGAAATCTAGAAAGATTGAATTTGAGATTTGGAAGGATGAGTTTGAACTCGATTGAAATTTGATTTAAGATTCGATTTGAAATTTGGAAGATCAAATTTGAAACTTGATCGGGATTGGATTTGGAATTTGATTGAGAATTTGATTTGAGATTTGAAAAGATTGAAATTTGATTCGGAATTTGGAAAGATTGAATTTGAAATTTGATTTGAAATTCGGAAGGATGGAATTTGAGATTTGTGTTGATTTCGTTTATCTTTTAATGGTTCAAATTTTATTTTATCGTTTATTTAATGTTCATGTGAATTTGGTGTTTGTCATTTTTAGATCTTTATTTTAAGAAAGTTTTCTTTTATTCTTCTTTCTTTATTTCTTTTATGTTCTTTGTTTGAAGTTCATTTAACTTTAATGGTGTTTCCCAATCAATTTGCACAAAAGAGGTGAAGGCCAAAAACGTGACATGGTCACTTTCATTCCAATCATGTTGAAAATACATCATACAACTCGATGCGGAATATATTTCATACAATCCATGTAGACTCAAAACGGACTATGTATGATCTTTGTTGGTCCATCAAAAGAAGCATTTGTCAAAAAATCCATGTCTGAATAGTGGGGTACATGGTTAATAACATCACCTTCCAAGCCATCCTCGGCAAGGATGTCGAGCTGGATGTACGTTGGAGGTGTGATATTTCCCATGTAACTCACGACTCGTAAGGTCGGAGGTTCTCTAGCTGCGGGTGCAGTTGGAAATGGTAAGGTATCTTCTTGTCGTCCATTCTCCCGAAAGTAACCGAGATCCGCTCCACTGGCACTCCGGTATGCAATGCTTAGCGATATCCGCTCCGTTGCCCTTCGGTATCATGACGGAACCCACCGGTAAGTTTATCTTTCTCGGCCCTCGGAACTCACCGGGCTCGCTATCCGGAGATCGGATCCGAACATGATGTCACACTCGTTCAAGAAAGAGACCGTGCAAAAGGTCTAACGAAGTCGTGGTGATCTATATGTGGGGGTATGCGATCACCACGTTTGTAGATGTTGATAATGCAGCTATTGGGTATGCAATCCGATGGCGTACCCTCCATGTTATCAATCTTTTTACCATTCTCCCGATGACTAATGGCATCGGATCTACTTGCCCATGACGGAGTATCCCCGGTGGGTTTCCCTTTCGTCTTCGACAAAGTTGTAGCGACATCCGCATTGTATTGTGATTCTTCCTTTCCACGGCATCCATCTCCGGGGTTCCGAGTATGTGTTTTCCCTCGGGCGGCCTGCTCGGCCCATTCTCTTCAAATCCCGGATACAATCCACGATTTGCTTGTTATTCATACTACGAGAATACGTCGGTATGTAGCTCGAGGCCCTCTAGTATGTTAATCCTTCTTCCTTTAATTCTCTCGAAGTATTCGACAGTTTTCTTTTCAACATTCGCATTCTCTCCGGCTCGTATTCCGGAATGATCTGCGGATGGCGAGGCCTTGTGACATATTGTGGGATATATGGTTCAATCCCTTCACGTTCCCCCGCATACCTCGGCTCCTCGGGGATGATGCTCGTCGGGACATCCCCGGGGTTGCTTCGCAACAAGGTCATGCATTATTGGTGGTTCTATCCGGTGGCGTGGTAGCCTTTTTTCTTCTGATCTTCCGGAGATTTCCACTAGTTCTTTACGTTATCCTAGGAGCTGGCCTCCTTTCTTCGAGTTCCCGGTGAACCGGTGTCCTTGAAATGTGTGTGTCGGCATTAGCAATTGTCTCGTCGCGCTGGTCCGCAGCTAGTTTTGTTAACATCTTACGGATACGGCGATTCTTATTTCTTCGTTGCGTGGCTGTGAGAGTAGCTCTCCGTACTTCTTGAATCTTCGTGGGCGCGGCGCTAACAAGCCTGCCCTCCGCTGTAGCAACTACGGACTTCATTTTCTTATCTTCTTCGGTGTTTGCTTTCCTTTTCTTGTTGTTGGATTGGTGGCTTGGGCCACCCACTCTCATCACCTGTCCGCTCGGGCAGTTCTTCTCGGTCAGTCGGGACCCGGTCACTTTCCTCGTACTTGTAGGTCTGCCGGTGCGAAATCCGAGTCAATCTCGATTATCGCTCCATCTTTCACCCTCTTTTCATCGAGTACAAGGCTTACGCCATTCTTAAAGTTCGGGACCAACTGCCCATTCGACATTTCCCTGCGAAAAGACAAGGAAAAGGATCAGGGGCTGTACTAAGAACAAGAACATTAAGAAAATGTTTATTAAAGACATTTTTTTTTTCTCCTATATTTTAAAATTTAATAGGAATGAAGTAGGATAAGATCAGGGAAGAGATTTTGATTTGGAAAGGAAAACAAGGAAAACATATTATCATGACTTTATTCATTTTAACACATTTATCATTTTATTTTTTGGGTTCGGACCCGATCATAAGTAATTACTTCGCCGTGTTTCTTAGGGATGAAGAATTCATTCCTTCGAAACATCGAGTAGCGTAATACTTTTCAAGTATCGTCCGTTGATCGGAAGCATATGTCGTTCTCCCGGCAATTCACTGAGCTGGTAGGAACCTCCCGAGTATACTCGCTTCGACCACGAACGGTCCTTCCCAAGTGGGTTCAAATTTTCCTCCCATCTTGCGGTGTGCGAGAATAGGTCTCTTGAGAACGAGAACTAAGTCACCAACTTTGAAGGTTCTTGGGCGGACCGGTTTGTCATGGGCTTGAACCATCTTAGCTTGGTATAGTTCTAAATTCCGTTGCGCCTGCAAGTCTTTTCCCTTCCAAGTTTTCTAATTCTTCGAGTCGTAATTTGGCGTTTTCTTCGTCGTGATCTTGTTTGCAACTACAATTACGAGTGAAGGAAGCCGAACCTCTAAAGGTAACATCGCCTCGGACCCATACACTGGAGCGTAAGGTGTAGCTTGAGTAGGAGTTACGAAAGTTGTCCGGTAGGCCCATAAGGCTTCTAACAATTTCTCGTGCCAATTTCTCTTATTATCGTCCAAGGTTTTCTTTAAGATTTGAACGAGAGTTTTATTAAAAGCCTCGGCGAGACCGTTTGCTCTTGGGTAGTAAATTGTTGAGTATCGCCGGTCGATTCCGTGTCTCCCGACAAAATTGTTGATTTGTGTGCTTCGAATGCCGACCCATTATACGAGATAATCCTGCGCGGCACTCCGAAACGGTAGACAACTTGGTTCTTGAAAAGCGTAGCACGTGGTGTGCTTTCACTTCTCTAAGTGGAGCTGCCTCTGCCACTTGGAAAAGTAATCAGTAGCCGCAAGAATGAAACGATGTCCTTTTGAAGATGGTGGTTCTATCGGACCCACTATATCCATGCCCCGACATTCGAATGGCCGCGACGCAATTGTCGGGTGCGGCACATTTGGAGGTTGGTGTAGAACCACTCCGTGCACTTGGCATTGGTGACGGCTCTTGGCGATTTTCATGCGGTCGGTCATCATCGAGGGCCGGTAGTACCCTAGTCTTTTAATTTTTATTTTCATCTTCGGACCCGACGCGGTGAGCGCCACAGAGACCCGAATGCACCTCTTTAACAATTTGACGGGCCTCGGACCCGCTTAGGCACCTTAGCCACATTTGATCAAAAGACCTTACGTATAATGTGTTGTTTATTAATGCGTAAGACGAGTTCTTTTCTTGATCCGATGGAGCTAGTGACCTATCGTCCGGTAGCTTTCCTGTTTGCGGTGTAGTCTCATCAATGGTCGTCGCACAATCTTCCGTGTTTTCACGTCACTGCTTGTAATTGATTCTTTTTCTTTTTATGATTTGTGTATTGTGTCTATGTCGAGCGCGTGATAGGACCTGACGTCCGTGAACCGACACTTCCACCGATTCATCTTGCAAACAGTGCAAATTCTTTTGCGAGACGGGCTAAAGCATCTGCTAAAGCATTCTCTTTTCTAGGAATTTTGTAGATTGTCACATTTGGAATCCGTTCCAACAGCTGTATGGCATACTTGGAAGTATTGTTCGAGTCTTGGCTTTAAAAATTCCGTATTGTCCGGTGATCTGTCGAATGATTAACTGTGAATCCCCGTAGATGTTGATGTCCGTTATCCCCATTTGAATAGCTAATTCCAGTCCCATTATGAGGGCTTCGTATTCTGCTTCGTTGTTTGTACACGGTTCCGTCAGTGGTAGGAGTATCTTAACATCCCCCGCTCCGGTGTTATAAAGATTAGCCCGATTCCTGCCTTACCGGGCACTATCACTTGCGATTCTTCGTCTTTGTGTGCTGAAGATGCTCCGTCGAAATACAATTCCCAACGTCGATCATCGAGGTCTTCAGGTTCATTATTTGTTCATCCGGCAAATCATCATTGAGAGGAGATTCAGCCGGCAAAGGGTGTGCTCTGCGAGAAAGTCCGCTAAGACTTGTCCCTTTACGGCACGCAGAGGCACGAAAGTTATATCGAATTGCAATAATATCATTGACCATATGGCAAGTCTGCCAGAAAGTGTTGGACGAGTCATCAAGTATTACAATGGATTAAACTTCGAGATCAGGTTGACCTTATGAGAAAGCATGTAGTGCCTGAGCTTTTGAGAGGCGAAGATCAGGGCTAAACAATGCTTTTCAATTGTGGGATGCCTTACTTCCGTCGAAAGTAAACGACGGCTTAAGTAGTAAAGAGCATTTTCTTTACCCTCATCATTGACCTGGGCTAACAGGGCTCCGAGAGAGTCGTCTAGAGCCGCGGTGTAAAGTATCGCGGTCTACTCGAGACTCAGGGCGCTTAAGACAGGAGGTGTCATTAAATATTGTTTAATGTCCTCGAAGGCCTTCGGCATTTCTCTTCCCAAATAAATTTGGCGTCCTTTTTAACTAGTGCCGAGAAAGGCCGACACCTACCCGACGAGTTTGAGATAAAGCGTCGAAGATATGCCAACTTCCCTTGAAAAGATCGTAGTTGTTTTAAGGTTTTGGGAGGCGGCATTTCTAAGATAGCTTTAATCTTCTCCGGGTCGATTTCAATTCCACGATGTCGGACAACGAATCCTAAGAATTTCCGGAGGTGACGCCGAAGGCGCATTTTAAGGGATTCATCTTAAGGTTAAATTGTCTTAATCGTTCGAAAACAATTCTCAAATCATACGAAGTGGTTTTCCTTTACTTTGCTTTTGATGACCACATCGTCCACGTAGCATTCGACTTCATTGTAGATGAGATCATCAAAAATTCTTGTCATTGCTCTGCGGTAGGTTGCTCCTGCGTTCTTCGATCCGAATGGCATTACTCGTGTAGCAAAATACTCCGATCGGCGTTCGAATGTCGTAAGCTTTTCATCTTCTGGAGCCATTTTTATCTGGTTGTATCCGAAGATCCATCCATGAACGAGAATATTTCATGTGTTGAAGCAATATCGATCATTGAATCCGGGATCGGTAGAGGGAATTCATCTTTTGGACATGCCTTGTTTAAATCTCCGAAGTCCACACAAATTCCGATCCGACCATTCTTCTTTCGATCGGCACCACATTGGCTAGCCAAGTCGGGTATTGTTCTTCACGGACAAATTTAGCGTCTATTAGCTTTTTAACTTCGGCTATGACTTGTTGTTCGATTTCTAGACGCATTCTTCGGGACCTTGTCCGACTGGAACAAGTAGGATCCACTCCTAGCTTATGAACTGCAACCTCTGGAGCCAATCCTGGCATTTCATCGTAGTTCCAAGCAAAACAGTCTTTAAATTCCATTAATAATTTGATCATTTCTTCGGAGTCTTCTTTGTTGAGTAAGGAGCTAACAAAGGTAGGTCTAGGCTCTTCGCTAGTACCTAAGTTAACTTCCGTTAACTCATCTATTGTAGAATTGATTTCTTCTTCGAATTCGGTGGAGCGTCTCCGATTTGTAAATCTTCGAGTTCGTCCGTAGTTTCCATGCGGTTTTCATTGGACTTGCAAGTGACAACCAAGCAAAATTCGGTATCGTCAGCCGACCCTACGTGCCGAATCCGAGTCCATGCTTTGAATTGGGAGGACGACCGGAGTTATTCCATAATTTTTCAAAATGTTGTGATTGGCCTTTTGTCCATTGTCGAGGTAAGAAA
Source organism: Papilionanthe hookeriana x Papilionanthe teres (assembly GCA_022702705.1). Taxonomy (NCBI): domain Eukaryota; kingdom Viridiplantae; phylum Streptophyta; class Magnoliopsida; order Asparagales; family Orchidaceae; genus Papilionanthe; species Papilionanthe hookeriana x Papilionanthe teres. Next base: position 14,048 of record JAKZJZ010001573.1, on the reverse strand, counting down.
CCACGCCGAATTAAATTTTGAACACGGGAGAGTACCACTCGAAAGGTAATTCCATTAATTCGATGAAGTGACATCTTCGAATTGTACATTATTTTCGGTTTTGGAGGAAGAAGCACCACGGTAGAATTTGATTGGCTTTGCACCGCCGCTATGTACCTCTTTGACCACCATACCCTCGATCTTATTAGAATGGATCGGGGTTAGGGTCATAGTATGTACGTAGTGGTTAATCTTCTCGTACATCGATTTATATTTTTCGTTCTTTTCATCTTCGAGGGAGATCTTGAATTGCGGCTTCTTTCGACTTATTGCCGCTGCTTCTTGTTTGATTTCTTTTTCTTCTTCAGAACTATCTTCCCAATCAACATTGATGGCTGGTTTCCTCTGTCCAACTGTCCTAACGTCTCTACCACGACCTCGTCCCCGGACTCGACCTCGGATGCGAGTTGTGGAGAAACCTTCACCATCTCGCCGGAAGGGAGTGGTGAGTGACTGATGGACTAGAACTTCAGGTTCTTCGTTGTCTCGAACTTTCTTTGCTTCATTTGTTACGGTATCTCTGGAGAAGATTGTTTTCTTTGGCGGTGCATAATAAGTCTGCGTCTTCATGAATTCCAATCTCATGTACGGAGAATGGTTGCAAGTCACCTTTGATGCACTCTGTTCCCCTCCATCGTAGTATTTGATGCACCGATGCGGAGATGATGGTACCATCCTGTTTTCATGTATCCATGGTCGGCTCGACGGAGCGTTGAACGATGTTTCGAATCGATTATGTGGAATTTTGCGGTTTTCTTTGCTAAGTCACCGGTCTTCATCGGTAGCGTTATTGACCCGAGGGCTCTTTCTCCTTTACGGTTGAATCCTCTTAATAACATTTTGTCCGCTTCGAGCTCGCGAGCATCAATTTCCAAGTATGCTTAGTGTTCGAAGACTCATTATATTGATTGATGCTCTTGGATCCACCAATACTGCGGAGAGCGTAAACTTCTCGATTATAACCGAAATGTACAACGGTCGCGTTGTGATCTCGCTGTCCCAAGTAGTAGGTCATTGTCCGTGAAGGTAACGCCTCGTTGTTCCTTTAACGAGCAAACCTCATCTAAGGAATCTCCGGCCATTTGAGCTAAGCAAATTTACGGATCAAGTAAGGCCTTGATCAAAGCTTCTCTCATCTCCTTTGATAAGATGAGAGCATCGTAAATGCTCAGTTTGGCTGGTAGTTTCCTAAGATGGGCTAGCACGTTGTAGTCCACTTTGTTTCCATGAGTCTCGGCTTCTTCTCGAATGGGTATTTCTTCTGCTGGGTTGGTTCTTCTTGAACAACCACCTGCTTTCCTTTGTCTTTTGGACCCATTCTTGGAGGTAGAACTTTTCCACTTCTTAAGTTGACTTCGTAATTTCTTTTGAATCTAGTGTTGAACTTGCTGGTGTCTCCTCCCGAATCGGAATGACAGGCTCTTCCGGATTATCTTCAAAATCTGAAGGCTCTAACTGTATCGTAACTGGAGCTCCTCGAAACTCACAGATAGATCCGTTGCTTGTTGAACTCTCGTAGCCTCCTTGATGGATGTTTTCTTTGCCATTGTGATCGTCGAGATCGTGTATGATTTGAGAATTGTTGTTGGCATCGAAGTCGATGTCCGGATTGTCGCTAGTTACGTAATCGTTAGAAACAGTCAAAACGTAGCCAACGCCATCACCCTTATCATTATATGATCCCACCGAAGTGAGCGAGATAATCATACAAAATCGAGAGGTTCGAGGGATTTCTCCCCGAATCGGAAACAACTATCCTAGGATAAGCGGCCCCTAGTCCAGCCTTAGGAGTCTCGGTCCTCTCTTCCTCGTCGATTTTCTTCTTCTCTTCAATCGCCTCCTGTCGAGGTGGTTCTTCTATCGCAAGTGATAGTACCGGCTTAACAGGTCTCGAACTCTGAATTGAAGCTCGCACCGAAGCGGTTCGGATGCTGTCTAAAATCTTCTTCGAAGACCTCGTCCGAGTCGTAGTCCATCCATCGTCGGTTGCATAGGGATCTATCGGAATGACGGGATCGGTTGAGATAACATTGACGGAACCTCCTTTCGGGGTTCCTTCATGTACTCCTTCGGGATTGTTATATTTCCTTTCCGAAGGTTGTCGTTGAGCCAACTTTTAAAGGTAATGCAATCTTCTATCTTGTGCCCAAGCATCCGATGGTAGGGGCAAAAGTTGGGATCACCGTTCTTGTTGACTTCCTCCGGTCTTTTAGGTTCGGCAGTGGAAATCCGGAGTCTTCATTAGGCTACGGAACATCTTCGATCTTGCTTCATTTTTGAAAGGATATTCTCTCGCTCGAAGCTCCCTCGATGTACGTTGCGGACGAGGCGGTTGTTTATCTCGCGGAGACGATCGATAGCTGGACCGGGTTCGTTGGTAATTCTGTTGTGGTTGCTTGCGGTCGTTCGGTGGTATTTGCATCGGTTGCTTGCCTTTATCAACTAGCCGCAATGATCCCAGATTTCTTTTCGAAGGTCTTCACCGGCTTCTGCTTGTCCGTCTTATCGGCAAAACTTAATTGCTTCGCCTCTTCTTGTAAGCTTCCGGCCTTGCTTAACAACTTCTCAAAAGTCTTAATAGTGAATCCTTTGAGGAGAAGTGCTTATCGGGCCGTGAATGCTTTTAAGCAAGATGCCGATCGCATGTTGTTCTTGCGGTTGTGGTTCACACTTCATGCTTAAGTTTCTCCATCGAAGTATGTAATCCACCAAAGTTTCATTCGGCCTTTGTTTCTCTACCACGAAATCACCTATAGTGATGTGGTCGTCGAGCTCCGACAAATCGCTTGATGAAGAGGCCCTCTAGCTCGAGAATGTCTTCACCGAGCCGTTTGGTAATTCCGCGTACCGGTCGAAACCGATTCCCGTGACGGCCTGACGAACTGTCGGAAGAGTAATGCATCGTTCCCGCCGGCATTGCAACAACTGACACGAAAGTGTGCAACATGCTGTCGGGGGTTCCCGGTTCCGTCGAATGTCTTGAACAGAGGTGGTACGAAGCCTTTCGGGTATTGGACATCGTCGAATTCTTCGGGTAAGGTCTGCCCGTCCGAATGGATGTCCCGTTCTTCGATTGTGCTAAGGCTTCTCGCACTCATCGTTCTACCAAGTTCTTGATATCCTTTTCGGGGATCATACTTTGTGTCGTATCCTTTTTCAGTTGGTCATCCCCATTGACGGATGTAATCTCCTTTCCTCCGTCTACAATGTGAATGACCTGCGGGGGTGTCTCTCATGTGGTTGTACTTGACTGCGGAGAGTGGCCGGAGCTACGGCCATCTCTTCCATCCTTTTCGCCATTTGAGCGATCGTGTCGTCCTTTTCACGAAGCCGTCTTCTCATCGATTCCGGCTCCTCTCTTTCGCGGCTGCAGGAGCACCTTGAGAAGCCGATGAAGCTCGTGTCTCAACCATATTGATTTTCGCATATTCGTCGTCCATGAACTCCGATGAATCGATCTCATCTCCGAACTTTTCTTCTCTTTCTTTTGCCAACCGTCGGATGTCGGTTCTCGACTTTTCCATGGCATCTTCTAGCGGAGCTTTCGTGTGTCTTTGCGGTTGTCATGCGATAGCTGTCGGGTCCCTTTTTCACGAGTCCCCTTTATCGCGAGTAGCACTTTCTTCGATTCCAGCCTTTCCGGCGAGACTTTCTTTTCGAGCTGTCGTTTCAATCTCAATCGCCCAGGTAGTGGGACGCCACACCATCCTTCTAGCGACGGAAGGTCTAGGACCGGATGGTCCGTCGGCCAAATGCTTGGAAGGTGGTATCCTCCCTAATTTGTAATCCCGAGACTACGACGGGCGGGCTAGCCTTCATTCTCTTGCTTGGCTTTTCCGTCATGACGGCGTGCTCTACTCGGGGCCCAAGACGGGATTTGGCCGGCACCCGCCCTATCCTTCGTAGAATTTCCGATACGGGGCGGTTTTCCTTTCTTGCTAACTTTTCTACCAAAGTTTGCGATCGAGCAAACGGCGTAGTTCTAGTTCTTTTCTTGCGGCTATCGTTGTAGTATGCGGGCCGAGGTAATGTGGCAGCAATCTTGCGAACATTCTCCTCATCCTCTGCGGCGGAGAGGGGATGGAACCTGCTTCCTCCCAAAGTGGTATGTAGTCGAGCGGTGGTGTATATTACGGTAGCGGTGTATATTACGGCGAGCTACGGAATTTCTTCCAGGAAAGCAATCTCGGCGGCTACGGCTTCTCCGGCGATCCTTCTACTTCGTTTCTTCTTTGGGTCTTTGTCGGTGACGGAATCTTTGAATCGGACCCGATTTCGAAAACAGAAGGTCTTATAGGAAGATCTGTACCCTCCACGGTAACAGTTTACCATAATTCTGGATTTCTTTCCCCTTTGATTTGGCAGAAGTCGGGGTAGGCGTAGAAACAACTAGACCAGTGGGGGTAGTAAGAACAGTCCTTCTGCGGACAGCAGTACTCCTCCTAGTCGGGACCCTTTGCAGGGGAGGGAACTCCTGGGTCGACCTAAGGTTGAACTCAAGCAGTGGCTCCTCAGCTTCAGATACCTTGTTCGTCAGTGCAAAGAGGGAGACGTCGGTGACCTTGACGTTCGTGTTTTCAAATCCCTGTCCAAATCGGATGATCCCATTGTCGGGCAGCTCATCCTTATAAACAGCAAAGTCCAGTCCGTTGGTGAAGGAGAAAATCAGTTTCGGGGCTTCCATTTCTGCAGGGTAGATTCTGGTTGTCAGTCCCAAGTTATGCTTCTTTTCTTTAGGACGAGAAGAAAGGAATTGAAAAGAGTCCGAACTCATTCTTGTTCATGTATTTATAAGAGGGAATCATTTGTTAAAAGGAATCACTTATTAGAGGGTTTGTTTATTTAGAACGGAATGTTCAAAAGTGTAGAGAAGGTAAGGAATCTGATTCAGAGTTGGAAAGGAAAAGAAAGTCTTAAGCAAGACTTCTCGACTCGAAGGATCATTCCTAAGCGACACCTATTGGGGGTCCACCCCACCTCAGAAATGAGGTAAAAGGATCTCGGAACCTCTCTGTTTAGGGGTGTCTAAATAGTGGCTCCTAAATCCGAGAGAATGTTGGCTATACTCATTCAAGATAGAAATGAACATAGTATTCCAACGGAAAGAAGGGTAGTTTGATCCACTAAGGACATGGATGCACTTACCGATTTTTGAAAGCGGAATTATCCGATTATAATGGAGAGAGGAATTTTCCCAGTGGAGTCGCCGAAATGCGTCGGCATATTTTTTAGGTTGTGTGTTTTATTTTGAAAAGGGGGATCGCCTAACAGAAGCTGTCGGCGAATTTTTAATTTAATTAAAATAAATAATTTGAAAAGTAGTATTTGATTTTGAAAATAATTTTAAATTTGAAGGTTTTAAGATATGAGATTAAACCGATTCTCACATCCCAAATAGTTTATATAAACGAGCACCGCACCACAAACCGTGTATCTATCCCTAAGGATAGACACACGCTTGACGATGGGGCTCGATTAAATAAACTAGAAGATTTGTGATATCCGTTTGGTCCGCGAACCAATTTTATAAGCCGACAAAATTCCCCGCTTAATATGAAAACATTAAACGGGGTTTATATTACTCGGGTTCTTCAAAATTCCCTATAAGGGCAAGCCCCTATAGTTAATTACATCTTAAGTGACGGGAATCACCTAAGAAAACTCTCGATAATAATCAATAATTACGCTCTCAAGAATTTCAAAGTTTAAGTTTTCGAGGATTGAATTTTGGAATTTCAATAGGGAATGGATCAAACTTGGAACATTTTGTTTTGTGAATCCAAAGGAAGAAAAGTAGGAGAAATTACAGATTCGAAGCGAACTTCGGTAATTTCCCGACTATCCTATTGTTTATTTAAATGTTTTGATTTTGCCAATTTTAATTAATTAGGACTTATATTTATATGATAGAATCATACAAATAGCCTCGAAGATGTGAGGGTTTATTGTCGTACCGGACGACTACCTCGGAATCCTAAGACCGATTAGGGCTTAATTTGCAAGGCAAGCGCCTAACGAAGAATTGAGGATTTATGTTGCACTAGGCAAACTACCTCGAAGTCCTATGGCTCTGTTATTTAATTCTAGGAAAGTTTTCGTCGAAGTAGACTCGGGTTTTGTCGATGACGATGGCCGTGCCGCCCACCATGCTCCGAGCTCCTTATTGTTGCGAGAGGTTTAGTTTTAGAAATCATAAATCGGGGGATGAGAAAAGTGTTTTGGTTTAGAGAAAATCTTAATTTCCGAGTGTTTTTTATGTTTTATTTAAAACAAATCTTAAAGTTGATTATAACGACACCGGTTAAGATCCCGCGGTTCCATCCTTCCGGCATCATTATTTTTATCGGATTCACTTAGTCCGGATGAATTTGCTAAACTCAATTGAATGAGTTCCACACTTTCATTTAGGCAGTGGGAAATCCCGTTAGCAACACGTAGGTTACATCATCCGAGGTATTCCCGATCATCCAACGGGACGTTTTAATTTAGTTGTAATTGTAGTTTTGTGTTCTGTTTGTGATTAAATTTTGAGTTGTTTTATATTTTGAAATGTTGTGGCGGTGAATTTTATCTTGCAATGACTTTTAACTTACTTTTGGTTTCATTTTTAGGGGCTATCCTAAAGGTGTGAGTTTTCATGCAACAGTTGTCTTATCATGCAAGAAAAGTAAAGTGCATTTGCAATAAAGTAAATTGCAATAATGTAAATTGCAAGAAAGTAGATTGCAATAAAATAAAAGCATACACTGGAGGGTCTTCCCGTCATCCCAAGCTACACTTAAAACACAATTAGAATATTTAAGCAAGTTCCTAGGTAAAGCTAAGGAAAGGGTTATGGTTTTCTACCAAATTCCTAATCCTATAGCTAGTCATTCCCTATGACGTCTAGGTTCTTTGTGTTTTGGTTTAAAGACGATTTTCTTCATCAAAGAACGCTTAAGTCCAATTTGTTCTTATAAATGTCCTATCATATTGAGGAAGTGCTTAAGAGGAATCTTAAACATCTTTTCAATATTTCTAGGATTGTTTTAAGTCCAAATGAATTTAATTATACAAATGAATTAATCGTCCAAGAATTTCAAGTTTTATTGTTATCTTGCTCGGTGAACTAGGACATTTGAATATCCTATAAGTGAAGTAACATTTCATTTAATGTCCTATTTAGGAGTTATGATAACTAAAGCTTTCGAGGGTAAATTGGTGTTCAAATGGTTTGTGATTTAGTTTAATTTCCATTAATGAGTTTAAATTTGGAATAGTGTTCAAGTTAATTTAGATTTATTTTGAATTCTTTATGTCTTAGGTGATGTTATATTTAATTTAATTTAATTTAATTTAATTTAATTTAATTGAGTTTTAATTTAATTTAATTCAATATAGTTCAATTTAATTTGATTTGATGTTTAATTAATTTGATTTGATTTAATTTTAATTTAATTTGATTTAATTTAATTTAATTTAATTTAATTATTTAATTTGATTTAATTTACTTAATTTAATTTAATTTAATTTAATTATTCAATTTAATTTAATTTATTTAATTTAATTTAATTATTTAATTTAATTTAATTTGATTTAATTTAATTTAATTTAATTTGATTTAATTTAATTTAATTATTTAATTTAATTTAATTTATTTAATTTAATTTAATTTTAATTTAATTTATGTTTTTTTTAATTTTAATTGAATTTTTTTTTTTTAAAAGAGTTTAATAATTTAATTTTAGTTTAATGATTAAGTCTTTTAATATTTTGAATTTTGAGTTATCATTTTAATTAAGAATTGAATATTAATGAGATAATTAATTTAGGGATTTTTAAATTAAAGAATAAATCTCTTCCTAATAATATCCCTATTTTAATAATTCCAATTTTATTATTCTTCCAAATTTAATCAATTATTTAATTAAGGTTTAATTATTTTAAAATTGTTTAATGGGTTTCTACCCTTTAATTATTTAAATTTCAATCATCCAAATCAGATTAGGATGAAATATTTTACTTATTAATTTTTTTTTTAAACCTAAAGTTTTAATTAAGGGTTAAAATTTTAATTACCATTTTACCCTCTAAGCTTAATGATTTCATAACTCACTAAATTGAACTCAAATGAACTTGAAATTTTTATGTGACTTCACTCATATGCCAATAAAGACATGAGAGGAAAAAATGTGATTTTTCCGTATTTAATTTATTTATATAATTATTTTTGGTAGAAAATAGAGATTTTTAAGGAAAATTTAATAACATGACCAAGGGAAAGTTTCTGTCCTTAAGAAAATTAGGGGACATTCCTAATGACTAGAGGACCACTTGGACCAATTTTGGTGATTTTTTGAATTATATTATTTTTATTATAATTATTTTAAGTTTTGGAGTGTTAATTAATTTAAAAATAAAATAAATGTTGAAAAATGAATTTTATATTTTTAAAAAATCTCTCTAATATCAAGGAAACCAGAGAAGCAAATTTTGCAATTTTTTGATTTTTCTATAATTTATTATAATTATTTTAGTGAAAATGCTAGAAAACATATTTTTTAATTTTAAAATTACCTCAAAGCTTTAAAATTTAATATCTCACTAAATAGACCTAAGAAAAATGTGGGATTTGTTATGAATTTTTAAAGTTTAAAATGACTAAGTGGCTTAATCAACCCAATTAGTGGGGCTAACCAAGTCCAATCGACCTCAAATTTTTATGGTGGATTCCTCCGATCCTAAAGGTCGATTGGAGAATTGATTTCAAGTCAATTTGATGTATGGTTAGCTCTAATTAATTAGAGACCTATTTTGGGTGTTTAAGCCAATTAGGGTTGTTTTAAATGAACTAATTCAAAACCTATTTTTCCTAGGGTTCTCTGGTCATAAGGAACATCATCAAATTTTTCTAGAATTTATTTCACAACATGCTATTTATTGGAATTAAAATACTCAAAACAGTAACCTGAATTTGAAAAATCAATGGAGAATCTCCAGAAGCTCGGGATGAAGAATTAGCTCATACCTTTGCTCAGAGAAGTGTGGCTTCAATCTGAGAGTTGTTGCACCTTCGATTGGATCCTAGCAAGCTCCAGATGAAGTCTCCCGGTCCAGTGAATTGTCCGGATGTGATTTCGACCAAGCCCGATCACAAAGCTTGGAGAGCTGGAGCAACCGGGTGGCCTGGAGATGGGGCTTTTATCGGTGGACACCTTCCCTCGGTCCGGTGAAGGTGTAGAACCAATCAATTTGGGAATTGGCTCACTGTGGAGAAGTGTCCCGGTTTTGGGTGGAATTTCAACTACGAAATTGAGCTCACAGAGGAGAAATGGCAGGGGGATCTCACTTGGAATCAAGTGCTCAGTGTATGGGGAGGAGTCTGGAACAATTTTGGCAGAGTTTTGGCAAGGTTTGTGCTTAGCTCTTTTCATGGCCGAGAGAGGTGGAGTTTAAATAGGAGAGGGTGGAGGGCCTCCCGGGGGAGTTGAGGCATGGGATCGAGTTTGCTCCGGTGAGGAGAAGAACGACCATGGTGACCACTAGGCATGGGCAGCTCAGCAATTGAGAATTTCAATGTTGGCTCACATGTGAGCTCTCGGGTGTGGTGTTTTCCGGCGATCCAGTCGGCTGGCCGGCAGGCACGGGTCACCATCTTGACTAGGGAGGTCAGGGCTTGGCAATGGTGAAGTCAATTGGGTTTGGACATGTGTAAAGTGTTTGAATTAAAATGGAATGGGGAGGGGGTCATTTTGGCTTGAAATTGGTCGACCCATTGGTTTGGGTTGGGTTCACCTCCCCATGGCTGGTCTTGGGCTGAGAAGATCGGTTAGGCTAGCTGGTCAAGAGGTGGTGATGTCCTTATCCAAGAATATTTGGATTAAATCTTGGTTAAGGGGAGACATGCTTAAGGCTAATGACTTTTATGAGATGGTTAAAGGACCTCCTCCTTTTGCCATTAATGGCATGGTCACATGCCAAACTTTCATGGCTTCATATGGCTTGTGAATGGCTCATCCTTGGCTCCATTTGGCTTGGGAAAAGCTTGGGTGAATTTCATGAAAATGGGTTTTAAGAATTTTTGGTAATTTGATGGAAACTTGAATGAAACTTGATTTGGAATAATTTGATGGTGAATTTAGGACTTAGGTAATGGATTTAATTAAGTGGATGACAAATGGAGATGTCATGTGGGCTTTAGGGTAGATTTTGGGCCTTTGGATGTGGTGAAGTGGGCTTTTAGGAAAGTTTAAGGGAAATGGGCTTTTGATTTTAGGATGGGAATTTGGATAAAAATTTTGTGAAGAACTTTGTCAAATAAATGTCATAATTGGTTTAGGGATGTTCTATGAAGGGCTTGGAATCAATTTGATGTGATTTGGAGTTGAATTGGTTTGAATTTGGGTTTATTTGGTAAGTGGGCCTATCTAGGTCCAAGTGGGCCAAGTTGGGCTAATGTTGAAATTGATGTAAAATAAATGTTGAGAAATGTTTATGGGGGTGTTTCAAAGAGGTTTTGGCTTTGGTTGGGCTTTGATTTTGGGGTTTGGGCTCATTTGGGTTAGGTTTGGGTTTAGGTCAAAAATGGGCCTTTTAACCTTGGGTTGAGTTTGAGTGGGGTTTGGGTCTAAATTTTGGGCAAATCATGTTAGTATTTTGTTTGTGGGAATGTTAAGGAAGATTTAGAGAAGATTTGGGGTTAATTGGAATTGAGTTGGGTGAGTTTGGGTTAGGTTTAGGTCATGGGTCCAAATTGGGCTTTAAGGCCAAAAGTGAGATTGGATCCAAATGTCAATCAAATTGGGCTTGGATTTGGTCTAGATTGGTATTGGGGATATTGAATTGAAGTTTATAATTGAATTGGAGCAAAATTGGGGTCAATTGGGTAGGTTTGGTTTGACATTGGGTTCACTTAGGGTTAAAATGGGTCAAATTGGGGGTTTTGACAAAAGTAGGGTAAATTGACAAAATTGGCCCATGGTGTAGTTGGACAAAATGAAATTGGGAATATTTTGGATTTTTTGGAATTTTCTGGGAATTTTCTGAATTTTTGGATTTTTAGGCCAAGAGGGGTATTTTGGGTATTTGGAGAGTATTGGGAGGTATTCTTGGAATTTTTGGTATTTTTGGGTATGGATGATCAGTTTAAGTGATGTGGAAATATTTGGGAATGATTTTGGAGAATTTTGGGTGATTTGGAAATTTTTGAGAATTTTGGGTAATTTTAAGGGTTTTGGGTAGGTTTAGTAGGTGTAGGGTCCCGGGGGTCAAAAATTAAAAATTTGGGAAATTGAAGATTGGGTGAATTTGGGTGGAAAGAAGTCATTTTGGTTGAGCCATGAAGCCATATCAAGCCCACATGAGCCATGAAGGGACTCACTTGAGGCATTCACTATGTTGTTCCTAACCCTCTTAGCCTGAGCGCTTAGGGGTTAAGGATCATCCATGTGGATCACCTACTTCGAGTCGGGAGGTCAAGTTAGGTATGGGTGTGGTTTTATGAGGTATGTGGAAGTGTAGTGTGTAGGTGTAGTGTATAAGTGTAGTGTGTGTAAGTCAGCCCCTTCACTGCACTGTGCCACCCACTCGGCGATCCTAAGGCCAAAGAGTCCTATAGGAACTCATCCTTTAAACTTCCACATTCGATTTCAACCCTCTAGGTGATTAGGGGTCCACGATCGAGTTTGTGGAGTTTGCGGGGAGTTAAGAAGTGGTTTGAATTTCTAAAAGGTGGGTCCCAATTCTAGTCCTCTAAGATAGTCAAAGGAAAAGCCTAAGGATAGATCCTAAGTACTAAAGAGAAGAAGAGAAGACCTCATCAAAAATGAGGTCAACATGCGCCACCGAAGAAAACAATCTTCTCCAGAGATACCATAAAAAATGAAGCAAAGAAAGTTCGGGACAATGAAGAACCTGAAGTTCTAGTCCAACAGTCACTCACCACTCCCTTCCAGCGAGATGGTGAAGGTTTCTCCACAACTCGCATCCGAGGTCGAGGCCGGGGACGAGGCCGTGGTAGAGACGTTAGGACAGTTGGACAGAGGAAACCAGCCATCAATGTTGATTGGGGAGATAGTTCTGAAGAAGAAAAAGAAATCAAGCAAGAAGCAGCAACAATAAGTCGGAAGAAGCCGCAATTCAAGATCTCCCTCGAAGATGAAAAGAATGAAGAATACAAATCAATGTACGAGAAGATTAACCACTACGTACATACTATGACCCTAACCCCGATCCATTCTAATAAGATCGAGGGTATGGTGGTCAAAGAGGTACGTAGCGGCGGTGCAAAGCCAATCAAATTCTACTTTGGTGCTTCTTCCTCCAAAACTGAAAATAATGTACAATTTGAAGATGTCACTTCATCGAATTAATGGAATTACCTTTTGAGTGGTACTCTCCCCGTGTTCAAAGTTTAATTCAACGTGGTTTCTTACCTCGACAATGGACAAAAGGTCAATCACAACATTTTGAAAAATTATGGAATAACTCCGGTCGTCCACCCAATTCAAAGCATGGACTCGGATTTGGCACAGTAGGATCAGTTGACGATACCGAATTTTGCTTGGTTGTCACTTGCGAATCTAATGAAAACTGCATGGAAACTACAGACGAACTCGAAGATTTACAAATTGGAGACGCTCCACCAGAATTCGAAGAAGAGATTAAATCTACAATAGATGAGCTAACGGAAGTTAACTTAGGTACTAGCGAAGAGCCTAGACCTACCTTTGTTAGCTCCTTACTCAATAAAGAAGACTCCGAAGAAATAATCAAGTTATTAATGGAATTTAAAGACTGTTTTGCTTGGAACTACGATGAGATGCCAGGATTAGCTCCGCAGGTCGCAGTCCATAAGCTAGGAGTGGATCCTACTTCGTCCTGATCGGACAAGGTCCCAGAAGAATGCGTCTAGAAATCGAACAACAAGTCATAGCCAAAGTTAAAAAGCTAATAGACGCCAAATTTGTCCGTGAAGAATAATACCCGACTTGGTTAGCCAATGTGGTGCCAGTCAGAATGAAGAATGGTCGGATCAGAATTTGTGTGGACTTCAGAGATTTAAACAAGGCATGTCCAAAGGATGAATTCCCTCTACCGATCCCAGAACTAATAATCGACATTGCTTCGACACATGAGATATTTTCATTCATGGATGGATCTTCAGGATACAACCGGATAAAAATGGCTCCGGAAGATGAAAAGCTTACGACATTCAAAACGCCGATCGGAGTATATTGCTACACGTTGATGCCATTTGGATCGAAGAACGCGGGAGCAACATGCCGAGAGAGCGATGACAAGAATTTTTATGATCTCATCCACAATCAAGTCAAATGCTACGTGGACGATGTGGTCATCAAAAGAAAAGTAAAGGAAAACCACCTGTATGATTTGAGAATTGTTTTCGAACGATTAAGGCAATTTATTCTTAAGATGAATCCCTTAAAATGGGCCTTCGGCGTCACCTCCGGGAAATTCTTAGGATTCGTTGTCCAACATCGTGGAATTGAAATTGACCCGGAAAAGATTAAAGCTATCTTAGAAATGCCGCCTCCCAAAACCTTAAAGCAACTACGATCCTTTCAAGGGAAGCTGGCATATCTTCGACGCTTTATCTCAAACTTGTCAGGTAGGTGTCAGCCTTTCCCAGCACTAGTTAAAAAGAACACCAAATTTATTTGGGAAGATAAATGCCAGAAGGCCTTCGAGCACATTAAACAATATTTAATGACACCTCCTGTCATAGCAGCCCTAGTCTCAGGTAGACCGCTGATACTTTATACCGCGGCTTTAGACGACTCTCTCGGAGCCCCGTTAGCCTGTGTCAATGATGAGGGTAAAGAAAATGCTCTTTACTACTTAAGCCGTCGTTTACTTCCAAAGGAAATAAGGTATCCCGCAATTGAAAAGCATTGTTTGGCCCTGATCTTCGCCGCTCAAAAGCTCAGGCACTACATGCTTTCTCATAAGGTCAACCTGATCTCAAAATTTAATCCATTGCAATACTTTATGACTCGTCCAACACTTTC